>CM052703.1:7304694-7357521 GCA_028551405.1 Uromys caudimaculatus
GGATATTAGCCCAAAAGTTCAGAATGCCCAAGTTTCACTTAACAGTAACCGCTGGACTGAGAGTGAGGTCCCAGATGGAGGAGTTGGAGGAAGGTCTGAAGGAGCTGAGGGTATTTGTAGCCCCATGGAGGGAGCAAGAGCGTCAATGGGCCTGAACCCCCCCCCCCCGTCGTCCCAGAATTCGGACCACCAACCAAAGAATACACATCTATTGACCCATGGTTCGGACTACATATGTGGCAGAGGATGACCTCCATGGCCATCAGGGAGAAAGGAGAGGCCCTTGGGCCTGAGGGTGCTAGAGGTCCCAGTAAAGGGGAATGTCAAGGTGGGAATATGGGGATGGGTGGGCGGGTAGGTGGGAGGAGGAATTCCCTCATAGAGGCGGGGATGGGGAGGGTATAGGGGGTTTCCAAAGAGGAGACCCAGAAAAGGGGAAACATTGGAAATGTAAATAAAGTATCAAAAATTAATTAATTAATTTTAAAAAACCAAAAAAAAAAAAGAGAAAAAAAAGAAAGCAGTGTTCCAATGTGAGGAGGCATGACAGGCTGTGAGGAAACTGCTCCCAGCCAGTCTCTTCGTAAGTGGCACTGACTTGTGCATTCAACATTAATAGGCTCCGTCACTCTAGTCCTAATTAATTTGGCTCAGAACCCATGTCCTTGGGACTCTTTCTTCCCATCTGTCTTTGAATTTTCAGTCTTTGGGGCTCTTCTTCTATTATTATATATCTCCACCATTATCAGGATGCACTTGCTTGTCTGTACACACACCAGAAAGTGTCTGATACCTTGGAACTTAGTCACAGGCAGCTGGGAGCCACCTGATGTGGATTCTGGGAACCAATCAGCAAGTGCTCCTCTTAACAGCTGAGCCATCAGTTTTAATGGCTGAATAATTTCAGGGAGCAGTCTTGGTATCATTGGTTTTTGAGATGTGCCCGATAACCAGCTTGCAGATACTCAGTTAAACCCACCAAAGATAATGTTCAAATGTTAATGTCTCTGGAAAACTCCTACCAGTGTGCCAACCTGACAGAGTAAACATATCCACATTCTCTTTGCAAACCTACTCTCCATGCTGCCTGTGTAGTTACTGGCTGCCACAAGGCCTCTTACACCCAGGAGACACTCTGTCTCTAGGAAGGGGAGACTGACACAAGGTGGCAGATTTATAGACAACACTGGCACCTTCTTCGCAGAAGCCTGGCAACTGGGAGTAACTCAGTCCCCCTGAGACATGGGTAAGTGTGACCTGAGTGTTCCTAAGTTGGTGAGTTCTTTTTTTTTTTTTTTTTTTCTGGTTTTTTTCAAGACAGGGTTTCTCTGTGTAGCCCTGGCTGTCCTGGAACTCTGTAGACCAGGCTGGCCTTGAACTCAGAAATTTACCTGCCTCTGCCTCCCAAGTGCTGGGATTAAAGGTGTGTGCCACCACTGCCCAGCAGTTGGTGAGTTCTTAAAAAAAAAAAAAAAAAGGCAGAGGGAAGGGACAGACTGAAGGTGGCTATCATCTATACCCTCAAAACTCATCTTTAAACATGCAGGGGCCATGTGCAGTGTCAATCAACACCATACAAATATGTTGAGTTTCTCTGATCTTCAGCTCATGCCAGAGAAGGGACCCATGGCTTGGTTCTGGCTATCTAAGTATGCTAATGTGTTCATTTTGGGCTACTTGCCTGACCAGGGCTTCCCATTTCCTCATCTGCAAAATTAGAATATTAAACTAAAATAAAGAAATGCATCTCTAGAACTAAATATATTCTAACTGCAAGGTCCCGTTATTTTTAGTTTAATGTGCAAACACCAAAAATAAAGAGGACATGCTTTGCAAAACCTGAGCTCTAGATAAATCAGTGTTTCTTCTAGAAATGTTAACCCACTCTTTCAAGATTTAAGGCAACCAAAGCCATAACACATTTCTAGGCAAGGCTACTACTAAAACAGATTTTGTTGGTGTTACTTTTCCCAGGTAAAATTAAAGACACAGGGCAGCAGGGCTCCACCCTCAAGAGTAATGCTATCCATCAACACAACAGGTAGAGAGAAAACCCTCAAGGCACAGCTACAGCCAGTGCCCACTCTGTGAAGCCAACAGCTCGCTGCCGTGGCCTGTAAGGACCACTGGCTGGGACAGTGAAGTCTCTTCCCAAACACCAACTAGCAGGCTCCTGTGAGCTGAATCAAGAGTTGTGAAAAAAACCTTTAAACGACCAAGCAAGTGTTTGAAAACACACCTTTGCTGATGCGTGATTTTAAAAGAGGTCATTTAAAAATCAGTTTTTGCCCTTTCCCATTTCTGAATTTGTACTTTTCAAAAATTTTTAAAATTTTGTCGTTTCCTAAAAGATGTCTATACTTTTGAGTACACAAAGCCTAACCAGCTAATCTGTTATTTAAAAGGGACAACACAGCATTAAAGAGCTTTACTTGCTGCTTTCCAGAAGCAGCCATCATAAACGTCACAAATCTGATGAACACGTTAAGCCCAGGTAGCAGTATATACCTATGATCTGAGTTGCTGTGAAGGACAAAGCAGAAGAAATCACTTGAACTCGAGAATTTGAGACTAGCTTATAGACTAGAGCTAAATTCCAACTATGGTTTAATAATTGAGGATGAGACCTCAGGCTAAGGATCTTGGGCTCATTGTGTTCACACATGCACAAAATCCTGGATCCCTGATTCCAAAACATTATCACAAATAGTAAATTTCTCAGCGTCAACATGCCACTCACAAGTCTTCAGACTTTGGGGCTGTCAGGATGGCTCATTGGGTTAAGAGCAGTGGCTGCTCTTGCACAAGTCCTTAGTCTAATTCCCAGCAACCACATGGTGGCACACAACCATCTATACTGGGATCTGATGCCCTCTTCTGGCATGCAGGTGTATATGCAGATAGAGCACTCATACATAAACTAAATCAATCTTAAAAAAATAAAAGTGTGTGCTCTGCAAACCTGGGCTTGGTTCCTGGAACCCACCTGTGGTTGGTAAGGAGAAAACTGAGTCCACTTCGTGTGTCCACCCCCACGTACCCCTTACATTCAATGTTAACATGTATTTTGAAGTGGCTTTCAGTGTTTCTAGGTTCTGTTAATAAGTAGCTATTAAAACAACTCTTCCACAGACAACGACTCCGAGTCACTGGAGTGATTATCAGCAAGCAACAGAAAGTTAAATATGGTGGGAAGAATACACAAACTGTCCCTTTGCAAATAACATCACTTACACAGGAAAATCTCAGAATTCTACCAAGGGAGTTTATGATGGGAGTTTCCTAGGATCACGAGAGACCGGCAGTGTAGTTCAGGGAGGCATCCATTGAAGAATCACAGTACAGACGGGGTAAAATCCAGGTTTCAATGGAGAAATACGAATCTTGATGACTGGTGATAAGCCATGCTAGGAATGTAGTTTATATGGTGGCACTTCCTGTCTGTAGCATTACTATTCACCCTAGAAAACCATCACATAAACCCAAGTTGAGGGACACTCCGTATCTGAAACATACTCTTCGAAACTGTGAAGGTTGCCAGGTATGGTGGTACATATCTTTACTCTGCAACCTTGGGAGGCAGAGGCAGGTGGATCTCTGTGAGTTTGAGACTGTCCAGCCTGGTTTATACAGCAAGCTCCAGGTTTGCCAGAGCTACATAGTGAGACTCTATCTCAAACCAACCAACCACCACCCACCCATCCACCTACCCGTCAAAGTTATAAGGAACAAAGAAGACAGAGAAAAGCACACATGAGAGGACAACGGTAGTAACTTCTGTAGAAACTGAGACAACATAAAGGGCAGCACTAGGCAACACTAGTAACCACCAAGCAAAGTCTGCACCTTTAACTGATGTTAGGGGACCAACACACCTAGGAACCATGGGGGCTGAACTGCCTCTCTCTCCAGATTCACATGTTCAACTGTAACTAAAGGTTGTATCTTTAGAGAGGTCATAAATTAGTTTAAGGCGCTGTACTGGCTAGTTTTGTGTGTCAACTTGACACAAGCTGGAGTTATCACAGAGGAAGGAGCTTCAGTTGAGAAAAATGCTTCCATGAGACCCAGCTGTAAGGCATTTTCTCAATTAGTGATCAAGGTGGAGGTCCCCTTGTGAGTAGTGCCTTCTGTGGGCTGGTAGTCTTGGGTTCTATAAGAAAGCAGGCTGAGCAAGCCAGGAGAAGCAAGCAAGCCAGTAAGCAGCATTCCTCCATGGCCTCTGCATCAGTGCCTGCTTCCTGACCTGCTTGAGTTCCAGTCCTGACTCCCTTTGGTGATGAACAGCAATGTGGAAGTGTAAGCTGAATAAACCCTTTCCTCCCCAACTTGCTTCTTGGTCATGATGTTTGTGCAGGAATAGAAACCCTAAGACAGGCACTGTCTCATGATTGGTATTGTTACTGGAAAAGGAAATTCAGACACACAGGTGGTTTTGTCAAAAGACACCATATTAAGAAAGTTTAAGGGGCTGGTGAGATGGCTCAGCGGTTAAGAACATTGGCTGCTCTTCCAGAGGTCATGAGTTCAATTCCCAGCAACCACATGGTGGTTCACAACCACCTATAGGGTGATCTGAAGCCCTCTTCAGGCAGGCAGATATATATGCAGCAGAATACTCATACATTAAAATAAAATAAAAAAAAAAAAAAAAAGGATTTAAAAAAAAAAAGTTTAAACACACACACACACACACACACGCACGCACACATGCGTGGGGAGAGGGAGGAAGAGAGAGGGAATTAAGTAAACCTAATGTTAAAAACATTTTTAAAAAGCCATCTCAAAATCTGACAAGAAGGGCTGGAGAGATGGCTCTGTGGTTAAGAGCACTGACTGTTCTTCCAGAGGTCCCGAGTTCAATTCGCAGCAACTACATGGAGACTCACAACCATCTGTAATGGGATCTGATTCCCTCTTCTGGTGTGTCTGAAGACAGCTACAGTGTACGCATATAACATCTTTTAAAACAAAAAAATCCTGACGAGAATAGGTTAGTAAGATGGTGAAGTGCCAAACCTGAGGACTTGAGTCCACCCCTGGAATCCACATGGTGGAAGGAGAGAACTCCCATCCCCACACACAACTCGGAGAGAACATATGCACACACTTGTAAAATAATAAAATATAGGAAAAAACTCTTCAAGAATTCTTCAAATAAAATTCAAAACAAGTTTCAGCAGAGAAGATATACAAATGAGTGACAAAATAAATACAAAAGCTCATAAAAAGTTTAACATCATTGGTCATCAGCAAAATGAAAATTAAAACCTTTACTGACAGTTTCACATCCACAAGAAAGACCATTTTAAAAGAAAAGGGAGCATGTAGCAAGTGTCAGTGAAGATGGACTTCCTCTGGAAGAGCCGACAGTTCCTCAGCATGTTGAAATTACTCTGACAAACACCACCATTCTAGGTACAGTCGAGAGAAACAGGAGTTCACACAGACAAATGACATCCACAGCAGCATTATCTACAGAACCGGCAAGCCATTTTGATGGATAAACAAGACGGATAGTCTGCAGCAGGAAAGATAAAGTACTGACACAGCACATGCCTGGACCTGGAACACCGTGCTAAGTGAGAGCTGCCAGTCACAGTATCTGTACGTCCATACCAACTAACGAAAACAAACAAACCCAGTGTAAAACTAGAAGCCACTGTGGCCACCAGAGGCTGAGAGGACGGAGTCCATTCACACCTACAGTTCTAAAATTATACAAATGACTATACAATTCTGAGTGCACTAACATGATGAATTGCACATGGGCATACATGGGTAAATTTTATGGCATATAAATGGCAAAACCACTTAAAAACAAAATGCCCCAAAGACCTCATGGTGAATGTGGTCTCAGCAACAGAACCTTACTTTTTTTTGTGGTCCTAGAACTTAACACAGGACTCAGCACATATTAAAAATGTGTCCTGAAACTGTCCTGACTTAGCAAACGAGGAAACTGCATGGCTCGTTTTTGGCATCAGCGTCTGAACCCCACTTAAAACGACTTTTCCAAACCCGTGACTTAGAGAGTCCTGTTAAATTCCCAATGGTGGGAGGGAACTGGGGAAGACAGCTCAGCAGTTAGGAGCCCTGGCTGCTCTTCCGGTGGTTCTGTGGTAGCTCATAAACCTCTGTAACCAGACCCAGGAGACCCAATACCCTATTCTGGGTGTGTGAATGTACACGCAGACAAATGTCCATAGGACTACCATACTGAGTCTACCACACTGAGTCAAAGCAGGGCTTCTGTAGTGGTCCTCAAACTCTGCCCCACCCGAGGTGGTTGGGACAGCTCTCCCTTAAGATTATGATTGGACTAGCCCAAGCAAAGACTTTAGCACTGTGACACTTTGGAAAATTCAAAACAGATTATAACCCATGGCCAGAATTGAAAACCCAGTGATGTAATGAACAGAATATGGAACTGTACTTTTTACTCCTCTAGTAACTGAAAGCAACACTTTCTTATGCAAAATATTTATTTAATGTTTCTAATCATTACAAAGACCAAAGGCCACATTTACACTAAGTTAGTCACAAACCAATTATTTAATAGAAGCTATAAAATAATTGGAAAGAATATTTAGAATATCTCAAAAGATTTAAGATAGGAGAACACTTTACAAAAAGCCGCACAGGAAATAAAATTCCTCAACTATACGTAGAAATGTAACATTACAGGGGAGCTTATAAAATACAAAGACAAGTATAAAAGGACTGTGTATTCTAAATCCAAAAACTCAATAATAACCAAATATTTAGTTTTAAAATTTACAGTTCCTGGGTATGGACCACATTATTATACACATCTTCCAAGAGCAGGCGTTATCTTTCAGTTAACCATGCGTGGTATCGTCTTCTACAAAATCTTTGGCCATCTCTGCTGTGATCACATCAATGTGACTAACCTGGAGAACAATAAATGTTTGAGTCTGTTAAGTCTTAAAGGACCACACCAGTTAGCACCTGCACTGCATAGGGTGGTATCTAATATACACAGCCTACCAACTCTACGGCTTTTAATTTCACATACCATGTCACGTGGTTCTGAAGCACCAATTGTTAGAAGTCTTTACAACCCTGTCTGTTCAATGTGAAGAGTAAAAAGTATTCTATAGCCTGGCATGGTGGGAATACCTGTAATCCCAGTACTCCGGAGGCAGAGGCAGGATTGCCAGCCTAGGACAACCTGGGCTATAGTAACTTGTTTTGGGGATGCTGAGTGAGGATCAAGGCCTTGTGATTGCTAGACCAGCAGTCACCACCCACATCTTTTTCTCTTAATGAAAAACAAGGTAACGAATGGGTGAAAGTTAAAAGTTCTTCATTTTTGAGGAAGACATCATTTAAACAATAACTAAGTCTTCTTTCACTAATACAACATAAAATCAAAATAAAAAATGTAATAAAAAATATCAACCTAAAACAAAGTAAAATTACCTTATTTCTGAACTTTACACCGTAGAATTTGTCAGCTGACTCAAGCAGTTCAGGCCTAAAAGTAGTAGTAATAAACTGGGCATGTACAGCTAGTTCCATAATCATATCTGTAAAAACAAAGAGTAAGTTAATAAATCTTTTATCACACCTGAAAATTTAAAAAGCAACTATTTTTATTTCTGTCTACAATTCAAATCTGTCAAAGCAGCCTGTGATTTTTATTGTCAGTAAACTAACTATCCACTTGACTTCTCAAAGTAGGAACAAAATCTTTAATTCTAGTATATGTTACAGCTACAGAATGCAACATTTTTATTTACTATAAAGAAACTTCTAACCCAGTATGGTGATACTTGAAGCAGGAGGATCAGAAGTTGTTCAAGGCCATCCTACGTGACACTGTCTCAAAATGAAAAAAAGAAAAAGAAAAATCTGAAATAGAAGACTTTTTAGCAAAGACATTTCTTATACACACAAAGTAATGCTTACTATCCCTGCCCTGTTACTCCCTCCAGACACTCTCAACTTCTAAGCTCAGATTTGGCATCTCTAAATAAAAAAATTAGGTTTATGACAAGCACTACTTTCTGAACATCTTGTGCGTATGTGTGTTTCTGCACAAATGTTTTGCCTGCATACATATACATGTGTGTGCCCCGTACCCTCCCTCAAAGTCAGAAGAGGGTGTTGGATCCCCTTTAGACTCATGAATGGCCATGAACCACACCATATGGGTGTGAAATCAAACCCTGGTCCTCTGCAAGAGCAGCCAAGGGTCTTAGCTGCTGAGCCGTCTCCACCCCACAAGCACTACCCCTAACACTGAGAGGACAGACAAAACAAGTTTTAAGGGCTTTGTAGAAAAATTTAATTGAAGGACTTTTCAAGTGGAAAAATTACATCTATTTGTCAAAAGTAAACCCTGAAACAGTCTAATACCAAACTATTAAAACTATTTAGAGAAAATATTATTGAATATACACTCTCCACCCAAATACTTCAGGCAACAAATGACTAAGGGCTAAGCTATCATTATCGTCTTTTAAGACATTCCTTGAGACTGTCCTCAATGCATTCCAGACTGGCCATGAACTGACTCCACCTTCTAAATGCTAACAACACAGACAGCTGCCCCCTTGCCCAGTTTGCAGTACTGCACATCCAGCCCACGGTTCTACACCAGCTGGGTGAGCACTCCGTCTGCAGTCAGCCAGTTCCACAATTGAACCGGGTGGAATCCTGATTATTTTTAATCACATTTGTGTGTACGCGGGTGTGGGTCAGAGAACAGCTTGTGGGAATTACTTTTCCTCCACTCTGTGGGACTCAGGGAATGCATAAGGTTCCCAGGCTTAGTGGCAAGGAACTCCATCAACTGAGCGGCCTTGGTGGCCTCACTGAAGCTCAAGCTCCTGGTTCTGGTTAGACTGGCTGGCCTTTGAGTTCCCAGGATCTTCCTGTCTCCGTGTGCTGCCTGCTTGCATAGTAGGCACTTTATTTATTCCCCATCTCCCCAGCCCACAGCAAGTTCTCACTGGATAGAAATCGAGCTGTACCTGACACAGCTTTTCTGTGCTGAGCATCCAAAGCTTGGTCGATCTCATCAAACAGGTAAAAGGGAGCAGGGTCACATTTCTGAATGGCAAAAATGAGAGCCAGAGCCACCAGAGACTTCTGTCCTCCTGAGAGCTGCTGCATTTCTCGCATCTCCCCCTGCTTCCCTGTAAACGATACCTAAGAGAGCACGAAAAGTGTTACTACTCCCAAAGAAATGGCGCCACCATCCATCCAAATTAAGTGGCACATGAGCAATTCAGGTAAAATAAAATCCTACTATGATAGTGCTGTAAGAAAAATTGAATGTAAAGGGATTTTTACCCTGATTCCGACTCCTGTGAACTGGTCAACTGATGGAACGCTGCTCTGTGACCCAGAGCCCCTCTCGCTCTCGCCACTCCCCTCTCCCTCGTCCTGAGACTGGCTGCCCTCCACATCGCCTTTCTTCATCACCAAAGTTGCTTTGCCACCAGGTACCAACTTCTGGAAAACCTCACTGAAGTTCTTAGATACCTTAAAGGAAATTCAGATGTTGCTTAGGCACATTTCTATTTGGAACAAGTATTTAAAAGCAAGCAGAGATATTTTTAACTCTTTGCCAAACATGGTTCTTTCCAGAGCTGCGTAACTCCAACTCCCTTGACTATGTTGCCGGCCTGTGAGCTGGGTTAGTTCACACACATTAGACCCACCTCCAGCCTGGATTTTAATTCTCAACAGAACACACCTGTTTAAAAGTTAACTGAATAGCTTCATATTTTCGAAGTTCGAGTACATTCATCAATTCCATGATTGATTTGTAGCCCCGATCCAACTCCTCTTGTCGCTTTATCAGCTTTTCTTTCTGCTCAGAGAAATTCACAAACTGATCTAGCGCCTTCTTGTTCACGTGGCTGTACTTCTTTAGCTCTGTGTTGCACTGCTCAAGTTTTCGAAACAACTAAAAGAGAAATAAAGTACATTAATACACTCACACGCCACAGGGAGTCTTACAAGGTCACTGTCAACCTAAAGTACAGTTACACGTACCTGTTTAAGGCTCAGTGTCTGGTACTTTTCAAATGCTTCCTGGGGAAGGGACCCCAGCTCTCTAATTTTCTTCATGCACTCCTCCTTCTTCTTCAACAGCATGCCCTGCCGGTTGGTCATCTTCTCCAGCTCTTTAGTGTCATGATTTATGGCATCCATGTGTTCTTTCTCCATATTTTTCCAGCGCTCCATACTTTTCTGGAGCTCTTTAATTCCAGCTTCTGTTTTGTCAATGGAATTATCCAAATCTAAGATGGGGAGACAACAAAATGAAGGACATTAAGACTCACTGCATAATTAAAATTTTATCTGAGTAGACTTCAATGGTCAGATTTTTCTTAAGTAGGTTGTAAGTTTTCTTGGTGTTTAAATTTTACTGTGAAGTTTACTAATCACTTAACTCCAAACATTTTCCACCTGCGCACTAACCTAGAATTTGTAGAATCCTTTGGATATCTACACTGCATCGTGCATCCTGCATATATGCATTACATTTATATGCATTAAAGAGGTAATGGCACTCCTCCTCAGACCATGCGTAACCATCAGTTAGGGACAGGACAGTGGCTCTGGGGCATGGCCTCATAAGGACCTAGCATTAGCCTCTTATCAGCATTACTAGCACCCCGGAGAGCATCCGCCAGGACATTCACGTACACCATGATGGAACAAAGAAAAAGGTATTACATCTTTGTTCACAACATATTTAACTGGATGGACATGATGGGGGCACACAGCTTAATCCCAACATTAGGGAGGCAGAAACAGGCAGATTCTGAGAGTTCAAGGCCGGCCTGATCTACATAGATCTAGGCCAGCTAGGGTTACAGGTAAGAACTTGTTTCAAAAGCAAAACAAAGCTAAATGAGTGACCAGACTAGCCAGATGACCAACTGGATAGAGTCCAATGCCCAAAATCAGCATGGTGAAGGAAGGAGAGAACTGTCACAAGCCCCGCCTCCCCCATGCTGCCACGCCCTGATCCCTGCCTTCTCTCTAGTTCCCTCCTTAATCTGACCCTCTCCCCTAATAAATAAAATGCAGAACATTTACTTGTCTCATGAAACTGCCAAAAATATTTTAATAAAAAGTTGGTTTTGTATTTCATTTTGTAGTAACAATTTTGTAAAACAAACTAAATTCAATAAAATACTGAAAAAAAATTTAGTGATTTATTTTTATTTTATGTACATTGGTGTTATGCCTGCTTGTATGTGTCAGATCCCCTAGAATTGGCGTTACAGAAAAGTTGTGAACTGCCATGTGGGTGCTGGGAATTGAACCCAGGTCCTTTGGAAGGGCAGCCAGTGCTCTTAAACACTGAGCCAACTTTCCAGGCTCCTGAAAAAAATTAAACTAAGCATTCACCTTCTGATCTTGCCATAGTATCTTTTACTCTTTTATTAATAGCTTCAAGTTCTGACGTTGTAGCAGTAAGAACGGTGCCACCCTCTGTCTCTCTCAGTTCATTAAGTTCCTGCAATACAAGAGAATAAAGTTTAATGAGATTAAACCTCAAAATATGAAATATATATATTAAAATGTACGTATATTAAACGTGTTATAACTAGGTATTTAAGTGCTGTGTGCTTGCCCTCATGTATGTGTATATGCGTGTATTTGGACGTAACTGCAGAAGCCATTAAAGAGGAAAGACTCGGTGATGCAATTACTAGAAAATCTGAGTACCTAACTACTAAGAAACCATAAACTAACACTAAGCATGTAAGATCTAGAACTTATCATGATTGTAATTATACAAAGTAGATAATACTATTACACTTACACTACAGAAAATCGGGAACAGAAACACTGACTTGCACAGGTCACACACTAGGTGGCAGTGCTAGCACTCCAACCTAAGGCGCACATACTCAGTAGGTCCTCTGGTCCCCAACTGACCCTTCCAATGAGTGGCATACTTCCTGTAGCTTATCATCAGCAGGAGCTCTCGGAAAACAATTTACCTGTTCTACTTGGTCCAGGCGTTTCCTCAGATTCTCATTCAGGTAAGTCTCGACTCGAGTAATAATACCTTCTAGTTTAATTCTTTCATTTAGCAGCTGTCTGTTTTCCTAGAATAGTAGGAAAAAAATTACAAAAGCGTTAAAATATGTCAAGAAAGGACCAGAGATGGCTCGGCAGGCAGTAAAGACACCTGCCACACTGAGTTTAATCCTGGAACCCACAGGAAGGTAGAAACAAAGTCAACCCTCGTACGAGGCTGCCCTCTGCCCGCCACAAGTGCGCACCTCAACCTCACACACACAAACAGTAATCAAGTTAACATTCAAGGAAGAAAGACAAGGGGATGCCACCAAATGTGCTGTTCTGTTGCTTGTACTCAAATAGGAGCTGTGTTTTTTTTTTTTTTTCTTTCTAAGACTTATTTATTTAATGCATTTGAGTGTTCTATCTGAATGTACACCTGTGTGCCAGAAGAGGGCATCAGATCCCAGTACAGATGGTTGTGTGGTTGCCAGGAATTGAACTAGGGACCTCTGGAAGAGCAGGCAGTGCTCTTACTGCTGAGTCTTCTCTCCGGCCCTGAAATGGGTCTTTTTCCAATCCTTGGAACCCATGGGGTGCAAGGAGAGAACTAATTCTCACAAGCTGTTCTCTGATCTCCATATCCAGCCAAGAAATTAAAAAGAAAAGTAATTTTCAAGTTGTTTCTGTTCTAGTTTTTTAAAGCCATATTACCAAGGAGACTGAAGAGATGACACAGTAGTTAAGAACACCAACCCAGTCGCTCACAACCCTCTATCTCCAGGTCCAGGAGATCTGGCCTCCTAGGGCACCAGGCATTTAAGTAGTGTACATACCTGTACACACACAGGCAAAATACTTATACATATTAAATAAGAATAAAAGACATGGGGCTATCAAAAGCAACATTCTTTTCCCATTTTTAATTTTTAGGCTCAGTGTTGATTGTTTGCATCTATGTATGAAAATAAAAATCAAAAGTCATGGGCTAGCAAAATGGTTCAGTGGATAATGATGTTTGCTGCCAAGACTAAGAACCTGAGTTCCATCCCCAGAATTCACACGGTAGACAAGAGAGTCATTCCCAGGGGTTGTCTTCTGACCTCCACATGTGTGAAGGCACATGTACAATGCGAGAGAGAGAGAGAGAGAGAGAGAGATAGAGAGAGAGATATGAGTGGGGCAGACTAAGCTACATGTGGAGACCTCATCTACAGGAAAAAATAAAACCCAATGTTATTAAAACATTAAATGAAAATATACACAAAGGAGGTTATATCAGCATGTGTGTGCATGCATACACATGTAAGTGCATATAAAGAGAGCTAACAGTGTCACTGTGATTAACACCATCTATCTGACAGGCTCTACGCCACACAGGAGACAAGTCTCTGGACATGCCTTCAAGACAGGGATTATCTCTAAGGTTATTTGAGGTGGGAAGACCTACTCTGAATATAAGAAGCACCGTTCAATGGGCTAGGGATCTGAACTGCATAAAAGAAAGCAAGCTCAACACAGGCACTCGCTTCCCTCTGCTTCAGATGCAGCAACCAGCTGCCTCAAGCTCCTGACACCATGAAGATCTGATACCAGTACTATGCTGTGAGCCCAAATCAGCCCCTTCTCTGTAAAGCTGCTTCTGTCGGTGTATCTTATCAAAAGTGACCACTGCACTTATTAACGATCAACATGCACTGAATAAGACAAAAGAAAAAGATTTCATGTATAATCCTATGATATCCAGAACGGCTTAGACAAATGTAACAAAAACCCCATTTACTCTCATGGGTATTCAAGCTGCACATCTGGTTTTCCTATTTTCTTAATATATTTTCGAAACATTATTCTCTTTCAAATACTATACTTTTTAAGATAGGGTCTTCCTATGCCTCTAACAATAACCAGTCTTCAACAGGTTTTCTTCACTGTTAGGTGTACTTGCCTGCTGAAGTTGACGGATTTCATCATTCAGTGCGTCGACTCTTTTCTGATCTTCTAGACTGAGTTGAGAAAGCAAATCCGTTCCTAGTTCTGCCTTCAGTGACTCTCTGGTAGATTCCATAGCATGCAGACTTGCCTCCAAGCTTTGTAAGCTACGTTGCTACATGAGATTATCAATTATTAATATTAGTTACTATGTTACATCTAATAGTAAAACACTGCAGACTATATATATAGTAAGTGAGCTAAACAACTATCAACTCAATTATTTAAGTGCTACAATGTTGATAAGCTGCTGTTACATCTATTAAGCGTATTTTGTGTTTATGATATTTATAAGTTATGATAGATTTATTGGGATAAAAACCAAAAGAAACAAACATGTGTACTAACTAAATTATTTTCTCTTTTTGGTGCCAGGAAGTTGGATCCTGGACCTCAGGGAAAGGATGCTGGGCAAAGCTCTATCAGCAAGTGCCCCTCCAGGCACTCTACTAAGTTCGGTCCATAGAGCTGTGCAGGTGTTTATAATGCAAAACTGGGAGAGGAGACAAATACTACAACTATTCAGGTATACTGTAAAAACAAAAACTGACAGATTGTTTTTGAATAATAAGAAAACATCTTTTTTGTCTTTTACTACTGATATGTAAAGCATGAAGTCAATGATACACGTACAACCTATGATCTACCCCAAGGCTATACTAAAGCAAAGCTGTAATGAGACATACTTACGGACCTTTGGCATGAAGGTCTTCTCTGACTGCTGTCTCTTCTCTTTTAGCATCTTCATCTCTGATAATATGCTATCTCTAGATGCTTTGAATTTTCTTTGTTGGGTCTCTATCTGCTGCATTTGGTTCATCAATTGATCAATTTCATTATTAATCCATATACAAGGCTAAGGAAAATTCTTTTAAGGTTGTAAATATATTTTACACTCTAGATTCTCTTCATTTCTTACAAACATATCATCACGAATCCTCCTCTCCTTTACTCCTAAGTAATTCCCCCAGACTTACGGACTACACCAATGTTGAAATAAATACTATCACCAAAAATGTTCAGTCATAAAAGAAACTTGAAGCATTTTGCCACACATTTTACTCTAAAATATGCACTTATTTAACTTACAGTTGAACAAAACAAAAAACATACATTAAAGAATGTTAAGCAAAATCAAGTAATAGCATATATGTGTGTGTATACACAAACATACATACATATGTACTTAAATATATTTTCATTAAAAAACTGAATATGCAGAAGGCACTGCTTTGGTGACTCAGGTATGAAGAACAGCCTTGCCTAATGTGAAATAATGAATCTAAACAGACTGTCAAATATATAGATAGCTGGAAGCTGTTAACATCCTCTCTCCCACGTTTGTAGGACAAGTGTGGGTGAAGGGCAGAGGTTAACATTTGTTTGTTGTCTTCTTTTACTGTTCTCCATGTTACTTTTTGAGACAGCATTTCTTCATGAGTTTGGAAAGCACCAGCAGGTTAACTCACTAGCCAGCAAACTAGACTCCACCTGTCCCCATCCCTCCCCAAGAGCTTGGGGTACAGAAGAGCACCACTTCACCCGCCCTCACAGGAGTGCTGAGGATCCGAACTCAGGTCTCCATGCTTGTGCTACAATCACCTTACTCACTGAGCCAGCACACACACACACAAGCATTCTTTTTCTTAAAACTTCCTCATATCTTGTCCTAACATCTTGACACATTCAAGCAGTTCTCAAAGTACTACCCACAGATCCTTGCAGGGCACAGCTAAGGCATTTGTCTTTTCCCATAGTACAAACAGGACACCACACCAAATGCAGCCTGGTGGCTTTAAGAAATGCATATACATAGGTGCTGTGTTGGAGCTGAACTTGCCACCTTCTACACAGCACTACACTTATTTAGAAGAACTGCAGATATTCATAATTGGAAAGCTGTTGTCATTACCTCCACTAACAAATCCACCCCAATTTTTGCCAAGATAGTAAACCCTAAAGGACGTTTTCCAGTGCTCACATCCAAGTAGGTCTGACATATATTTTTAATAATAACATTACTGATGCTACACTCCTTCCATTTTCCCTTTTGGTCTTACAACCTTGAATTCTCTTGCTCAAGTTTTATTTCTTCAAAGCACATACTAGTATTGTCGACTTAACAGTGAAACAAAAATCAGTATTGTTTATAAAATCTTTTCTTAGTCTTCAGAAGTTAAACAAAGCAAAGTGAAATGTGCAATATTCCCCCTCCAATACTCATGAAACAAGCACCTAGTGTACAAGACAGCAGAGTGCCTTAAACATTGTTCCTTCTCTGCAGCAACCAGCCAAGCTCAAAACAAGGATATTTTCAATGTTTCTGCGCAGGTTTTCATTGAGCTTGGCTTCAAGCTCGCCCAGCTCCTCTTCTGCCTTCCTAACGTCTTTCTGTAATTCAAGCCGAGACTTTCTTGTGTCATAATAACCTCCAGTCAGAGCACCTCGATGGCTGACTTGATCACCTATAGACAAAACGGAAGGAGTCACTCTGTTTACCAGCCTCTATTCAATAAGTAACGTATAATGAAATACTAACCTGAGGGCTTTAATAACAGGAGGCTTAAGAGAGAGAGAAAGTCAAGAATTCTACTTATTCCTAAATATCTTACTTTTCTTTTTTGTTTCTTTTTTCTAAAACAAGAACTTCTCTGTGTAACCCTGGCTGTCCTCAAACTCAGAGATCCACCTGCCTCTGCCTCCCAAATGCTAGGATTTAAAGGCATATACTACCATCACCTTCTAACCTCCAAAATATCTTACTTCTCAATATACAATTGGTAGTCTTTAATTTGGGAAGATCTCAACATCAACAATTTGAGAAAATGTGGAATCACAGTGAATTTAAAGTAAGACTCCACCACCACTCACAAACTGAGAGGAGGGCTCTGTGCCAAAGTGACAAGCAGAGTAAATGCGAGAAGGGCCACCACTCTGAAACCCAGAGTGTTACTAGTAACAAGATGTTTATCAACAAAGCATTCTTAAGCAGCTGACAAGTATGCGTGCATGTAGACTTTTCTATGTAGTTATTTTGAGTGACAGGGTCTCACTATGCAGTCTTGGCTGTCCTGGAACTAGTGATGTAGACCAGGCTGGCCTGAAAGTGGAGATCCACATGCCCCAGCCCCCTGAATGTTGGGATAAAGGTGTGTATCGCCATGACCAGCTCAGAGTCCTAAGCTCACATAGATTTAGCTACAAGTAAAGTACCTTTACCTGAGAGACATGCTAAACTTTAGCACCACGAGTAGTAGGACACATTCTAAGAAACAAACATCACAGCCGGGCAGTGGTAGTGCTTGCCTTTAATCCCAGCACTTGGGAGGCAGAGGCAGGTGGATTTCTGAGTTAGAGGCCAGCCTGGTCTACAGAGTGAGTTCCAGGACAGCCAGGGCTACACAGAGAAACCCTGTCTCAAAAAAACAAAAACAAACAAAACAAAACAACAAAAAAGAAACAAACATCACTCATACAGTAGTTACCAAGAATCTTTAACTAGAATAAATATGACAAATCCAAAGAATGGACATTTCCTCAGAGTCACCTGCTAGGGAGGTGAAAGGGAGGAGCTGGGTGTAGTGGTTCACGCCTTCAATCATAGCATCTGGGTGGCAGAGTCCGGAGGATCTGTTATCTCCGGGACAGTCTGGTCTACATTATTTGAGTTCCAGGATAGCCAGTGCTGCATATGAGACCCTGTGTCCCATTCCCTGATCCTCCACCCCCAAGTGCCAAAAACGGAGGGAGAGAGGAGGCACTGTCTTCTAGTACTGTTCAAATACTTAGGTGTAACAACGTACTGGGAATGCCCTTGTTAAGAGACACCCGCTAAGTTCTAGCGATGGACTGCTGTAATCTTTAAAGCTCATTTTCATTCAGATAGTGTTACAATGTGCATGTGTTACTTTGAGAAATTAAACAAAAAGAAGACACTAAACCACATTATTAAGAATTCTTATGAATTACACAGATAAATTTGGGTGGGGAAAAGTTTATGTTATCATTCTTGGAAGGAAACGTAGCTTTATTAGCACTTACAACTTCATAAAGAAAACAGTATCTCAAAATATTATTTAATGAAGCTTCAAATTTTTGAAATTTTGGTAGTTAGCTGGGTGTGATGATGTATGCCTTTAATTCTAGCACTTGGGAGGCAGAGGTTGGCAGATCTCTGAGTCTGAGGTCATCCTGGTCTACATTTGAGTTCCAGGCTAGCCACAGCTATATAGTTGAGATCCTGTTTCAAAAAAAGGTTATTAGATTGCCGGGCAGTGGTGGCGCACGCCTTTAATCCCAGCACTTGGGAGGCAGATGCAGGCAGATTTCTGAGTTCGAGGACAGCCTGGTCTACAGAGTGAGTTCCAGGACAGCCAGGGCTATACAGAGAAACCCTGTCTCGAAAAACCAAGATAGATAGATAGATAGATAGATAGATAGATAGATAGATAGATAGATAGATAATTAGATCCATTTTTAGCTATTATTTTAAAGAATCATATTAAAATTATTTTGGTAATTATCCAATAAACTAATCTCTTAGTGATCCAAGGCATTTTACTTAACACGTTTTAATTTTTGAGAAAAGGTCCACAGGCTTCATTGTTCAACAGCCAAAGGAGCATACTGTGTCAGAGACCAAATGTTTACACTTACAAGTATGGATCTACACTCTTCTAAAACCTACAATGTACACACCAAGTATGTATAGCCCAAGTGATAGATTACACATCCCATGTTAAATGTTTTATTAGCATGTGCTTCAAGCTAATTACTATTACAAACCTTCCAAAGTAATACAGTCCATAGTGAAGGCACGGGCCAGCTGAGTTGAAACCTCCATGCTCCGACAGATGAGTGTCTTTCCAAATACATGTTTGAAAGCTTTGTCAAATCTGGGATTGTACCTCAGCTTACTGATCATAGGAATAGCATCCTGCAACGAATATTGTTAGGAAAAATACTGTCACATAGTCGACTGAAAGCTGTTTGCAGAATTATTATCATCTATGTCTTTATGAAATAAAAAACACAAGTGGCCTTAATACAGAGGGCATTAGAAAAGTCATCCTACTGACCTACCTACCATGGAAATTCTGCTTCTGTAACCAAAGGCTTACCAGCTGGTTACTGTGCAGAACAACTCTTAAGCTGACCGTGAAAGCTTAACTCCTGGTTCTGCCTCTAGATGTTTTCTTTGGAGGACTTGCTTAATTTATCTAGTTAAGACCTACTATATGTTCAAGACTGTAGCAACAGTCCTTCCTTATAAAGTTGTAAAGGGTAAATGAAGTAATATATAAAAAATGAGAAAGTATATGTGATATAAAAGGTAAAGGTATTAATATGAGACATCTAAATTAAGATATTCAGAAACATACTTTTTCAGATAGTACTTATTTTCCAGGCTAGGGGAATAGCTCAGTGGGTAAAGGAGCTTCCTGTGCAAGCATGAGACCCGAGTGTAGCGCCCAGGCTTAGTGAAATGACCCTGCCTCAAAAATTATGGTGAAGAGGGTGGGGGAGGACATTCTCTGGCCTCTACTTGCACATAAGCACATATACACACCATTTTAATTTTCTTCCCTAATCTCAGATCAGGACTTTTTAATAGAGAATACCAGTGTATCCCCCGTACAGTACAAGGAATACACTACAGTCCAGAAGCCATTTCTAGCCACACTGCAGCAACCTATGTGGTTACTACTGAAGGTGATCACAACTCAGACTGCTGCACCATCTAACTCTTTGGCCTGCTATTTTAATAAGTCACTTTTTACTGTGTAACCCAACCACACTGCATCCATTCTTCTGTCTGTCGTGCTAAGGATAAAACCCAGAGCACCATGGACGTTGCATAACTGTTCTTCCAATGAGCTACACGTATCGATCTGAAGCTCTCTCTCTTTATAGAATGTGTGTGTGTGTGTGTGTGCCTGTACTGCATGTGTGTAAACATGTTTGGACATGCCACAGTACACATGTAGACGTCAGAGGACAATTTGAAAGACTCAGTTCTCCCCTTCCACCAGACGGGCTCCAGGGATCAACCCCGGGTGGTCAGACCTGGCAGCACATGCCTTCACCCACCGAGTCATCGCCCCAGCTTTCTTTTGTGTCTTGTTTCATTCATATGACCTCACATCTGTGAGCCTCAATTTTCCTCCCCAGAACTTCTAAGTAAAATTGGCAGATCTGAAAGCAGGAAAGATTCTCAATATTCTCCTTAAATTACCAATCATTCTAATACAGGTTCAGCCTTAATCCTAGAGCAAGACAGTTTGCTACAACAATCAACATGCTGAGATCAAATACCTCAAAGCAATTAACATTACCACAGATGGCAATCCCTTTGCAGGATATATAAAAATGTAACAAGAATAGACACTTCTTAGACTATTTTAAAAGCATATCCAGAAAGCCTCAACATATTCCTTTTATATCATAATAAAAACAACTTAGCGAGACTTTAAGTGGCTCACGTTAGTTTCAGGGTAGGCAGTGTCTCTCACATCTAACTTGTTGAGAGGCAGGAAAGTCACCTCTCCAGGAAGATTCATTTTATTGAACTCCATTAAAATTTTCGTGCTGACTTCATCTGAATCAACAATGTGATAAAATAACCTGCATAAACAGAATAAGACACATCTTTACTGCCAGGCTGTAAGGTGTCACAGACACTTAAGGACCACACAATTCACATTTTTTGTGACATCCAATCAATTTATCTGAAGAAAAAACTTCCAATGACATGGGAACCCCGAAGGGTAAAGTTCGAGTTTCTGAAATCTGAAGCAAGTGTCTAGTGCCTATCTCTTTACCAGAAAGTTATCTACAGAACCAAGGATAAGAGGGTAATGGAAGACACGCTGAACTATAACTATAAAAGTGTTTTTAGGTTATTCTCATTTCTTCTTTCTCTTTAAAAGAAAAACAACAAAATCCATTTAAATGTCAGGCAAAACAAAAACCAAACAAACAAACAAAAAAAACCCAAACTTTACCTGTTACCAGCAGTGACTTCCACACAAGTATAGAAAGCTGGTTCGCACTCAAAGTTATTCATTACGATGCCATGGTAGCCATTTTGAACATGTTGGTTTATACCTTTTCGCCGAAAATGTTCTAGCACTTTGTTAATGCTATCTATTCCGTTTAAAATGGCCTGGAAAGTAGTTAGCAAAAAGTATTAGCATCACCAGTGACACTTTTACTGTCAAGAAATGAGCCTACTACGTCATTCAATAAGACATAATACTAAAAATTAAACACTATCTAGCATATCATCCACTGGAAATATGGTAACTACATTTTACATTATTGTGGGTTCTGTTCTATGATGCTAGAGTTTAAAATGGGCTCATTATCTAACAACTAAAATAGCTTTTATTTCATTAATACAGGTAATGAACCAGGTCTGATGGCACACACCTGTGCTTCCAACATTCAGTGAGCTTAGCAGGACGACGAGTCTGAGGTCAGTGTGAGCTACATGAGTAGACTGTACAACAAGTAAAGCAAAGTAGAAAAGTATAAAGCAAAAAAAGATGAAGAAAAACTGCCAACAAAACCCAACTATGCCATACTTGTGAATGATCTGGCTCTGCCATCTTGTGCTTCGAACACGGGCGGTAGGCACTGACTGGTGGATGGCCCAACAAGACTTGCTTACCTTTCCTGTTGCCGCTCTAAGAAGCTGCTGCTTCTTCTCAAGGTCTTCTCTTTTAGCAGCAAGTGCTTGTTGTTCTGCATTCTCCTCTCTCCACAGGTAACTAATGAGTAAGAGTGAGGTGTGAACAGTATTTAAGAGTTACACACTAAACTCAAACAAAGACTATGTCAAAATTACAGCGTCTTATCTTAGTCTACTAACTTTCTTTCACTCTGTAGTTCATCTTTCTTATTTTTTACTTCATAATATTTTCTGTCCAGTTCTTCAACTCGAGCTTTGACTTCATTGAGATCCTGATCCAGTTTCTATGGGAAAAAAATTTTCTAGTTTGTTATCATCAATTTAATCCATAGTGACAAACAGCATATACATATCCTGAAATTCAAGAAATGAGATAATTTAAGTATGTCCAATTTATTATATACTGGCTATAAATGAAAGAAGCAACTAAAAACCCAGTTTCAAAAGGGTCACTAGGCATAACAGAGAATCCAAAGACACACTCCATGGAAACGAATGGTTACTAATGAGGTAATGGGACATCTGATAGCAAAGCAGAGGGAGAGCAGCCGGGAGCGGGAGGGGAGAGGCCTGGGAAGTGGTAGGCGAGAACAACGTACAGCACGGATGTAGGAGAATGTCAGTTGGGATGGTGGCACGTGTCTAATCCTAGCACTCAGAAGACAGAGGCAGGCAGACCTCTGTGAGTGCCAGGCCAGCTTGGTCTCCATGGTGAGTTCTAAGACAGTCAGGCTATGTAGCGAGACCTTGTCTCAAAATACAAAAATACAAAACAAACAAACAAACAAAACCAAAGCTATGATAAAACCCATTACTCTGAATAGTAAGTTAAAAAAAAAAAAAAAAAAAAAACCAATTAAAAAGAGCAGGCAAGATAGCTGAGCAAGTGAAGACACTTGCAGTGCAAGCCTATACAGCCTGCACTGTGTCAGGGGTCCACATGTCATAAAGAACCAATGAACACTTGTGCGTGGCCCTCTATAACCTACACATACATAATAAATAACTGTAAGTATGTGTATATATGTATGTATATTTGTATATATGATCTAAACCTTAGTATTCCTTCAGTATGTCCCACAATTTTAGGCAAGTGCTCTACCTCTGAACTATATCGCTAGCTAGTATTTCCAAATTGTCAGAAGGAGCAAAAGCTATATCAAACACTAGGCTTAATTTACATGAGAACTACCAGGAGTTTCTCCTCCATAACAATGGATGAGGTCAAGACAGCACCAGAAACAGAAAACTCTTAAAGTTGGTTTGACAAGCATGTAGGAGCTGTACTACACAGTAAAATAAAACCTAAGGAAACTACCAAAAAGGCATTTCATTGTTAATACTACTGGCGCTAAATAAAAAATACACTACCGTGGCATGCTGGCACACACCTTTAGTCCCAGCACTCAGGAGGCAGAGGCAAGTCTATCTCTGTGAGTTCAAGGACAGTCCATCTACATAGTATGAGTTCCTAAACAAAACCAGGAAGGGGGTGGGGATCCTCTAGTGCAGTCGGTAGTTCCTCAAGAAGGGTCTGCAGCTACCGTAGCTGCAACTGTCCTTACTGGTTACCACCTACCCACCTAAGCTGTGTTCTCCCTCCAGTGTGCGCGTGCGTGCGTGCGTGCGTGCGAGTGTATGCGCTTTCTCAGCATGTATATAAAGGTCAGAAGACAACTTGCAGGAATTGGTTCTCATCTTCCACCACATGGGTTCCAGGGATCTAAGTCAGATCATCTGATGTAGTGACAACCACCTTAATCTGCAGAGCTCTCACACATGCCCTTAATAACTACCTAGTAGAGTTGTTTCCTACTTCTAACATATAGAGTACACTATTCTTTCAAGATCAGTCTGCTATTGTCTATTATCCCTGGTAACTGTACTCAATACTGAATTCTTTGTTCTCTATTATGTTTTTGTTTGTGCAATTAAGAATTAAATAGCACAAAGAAAAGAACAGTGTCTTCAAAATCCCAAGAGGTTTTGGGCACATTCAAAGGTGAAATCTAACATATATGTATTTTATAACAAATGAAAAAAAGTTAAGTCTGTGGGAATAGTCTAGACTAAAGTAGATTAAAGAAGGATAACAAGTAAATAAAATATAAAATCCTGGATCTAATATTGAATCCCATTTTCATCTTACTTTAAGAAATATATTTGCACAAAAGCCCCCTGGAAACCCTAACCACTATTTATACACAAAAGAAACAATCTGAGCATGATATCAAAAATATAAGCACAGAGCTCTTTCTATAAGCAGTCTGAGGTGAACTATGACAATGGTTCACTACTTTCTTACCCATAAGACCCTATAAAGTCATGTAAATCTGTAAATTCAAATCTTATTCAAATGTTCATTTTGAGAACACCCTTGAAACTGCCTAGGCCAGCAAGGATGCGCATGTGGGAAAAGCCTCCACATGCCAGAAAGATGTCACTTTAAAGAAGCAATCAATGTGTGGCATTTTTGGCAGGTATCAATGATATCATTATGGATGCCCAGGCCTAACAATGGGGTTGAACTTGGGGTTGTAAGCCAAAGTGAAGTTTTGCTGCACATGCTTAAAACTGCAGAGAGGAACACCGAAAATTTAGGATTCTCTGCTCACCAAACATGCAGGTGAATGGAGCGGAGCACCCAAGATGCGCTGTCAAACTTACAGAGCTCATGGTTCAATTAATCCACACAAGCTCCTGCCACACTAACATGATCCTCAGAAAAATGTAACAAACTGTTCCCAAGTCAGAAAAGGAGGTTGTACAGAAGAAACACATATCCCAGAAGAACCAGAGAAACAAAACCTTATGGCTCAGAGATAGACTCAACATAAAATGAAAATAAGAGCAAAAAAAACAAAAACAAAAGAGAGATAAGCCTGTGTGTGCTTAAGTTAAAAAACACTTAAATGCATGTGTTTACATATCTACACACATGTATTTTAAGATTTTATGTTTTTTCATATTTTTGAAACCAACAACCAACTAGTGCTGACATGAAAGGGTAAAGGTGGCCGGGCAGTGGTGGCACACACCTTTAATTCCAGCACTTGGGAGGCAGAGGCAGGCAGATTTCTGAGTTCGAGGCCAGCCTGGTCTACAGTGAGTTCCAGGACAGCCAGGGCTACAGAGAAACCCTGTCTCAAAAAAGCCCAAAAAAAACCCAAAAAAACAAAAACCAGGGCTGGAGAGATGGCTCAGCGGTTAAGAGCACTGACTGCTCTTCCAAAGGTCCTGAGTTCAAACCCAGCAACCACATGGTGGCTCATAAGCATCCATAATGAGATCTGACGCCCTCTTCTGGTGTGTCTGAAGACAGCTACAGTGTACTTACATACAATAATAAATAAATCTTAAAAAAAAAAAAATTTTAAGCATGCAAGATTACTTAAACATACAAAGAGATAAAATGTATGTTTATCTTATCTAAAAAATATTTCACAAAACTTATTAGAGTTCTTATGATCAGTGGTGGTGCACGTCTGTACTTCTAACATTTAGGAGACTGAAGCAAGATTGCTTTGAGTTTAGGGATAGCCTGGGCTACACAGTGAATTACAGAAACAGCCTGAGCAACAGAGCAAGACACTGTCTCAAACAACAAACCAAACCAAAAAATATAAAGCAAAATTTTTCTTACATTATATTGTTCCAAATTTTTCTCTTTATTTGCCTCAGTATCCTCCAAATCCTTGTGTATAGCAGCAATCTGTCTTTTCTTATCATTAATAGCCTGGTCTAAAGACTTCAGTTCCTTTTTAATCCACTTATCCCTTTCTTCTTTTGACGTAAACTGGCTTCCTCGACCCTGCTTTGCATAAAGATCAGTTCTTTCCTGTGTAGCTTGAGCCAATCTACAGAAGACAGACAAATACAAGAAATAAAAATTAATTCTAATTATCAACCCTGTAGAAACTATCCTTTTAAAAATTACAGTGCATGGGAATTATAGGTTGTTGTTGAGGTGGCTCAGGACCCATATGGTAGAAGGGAAAAAGCTCTTAAAGGTTATCCTCACCTGCACACATGATGAGCACAATGAAATCAACAGGGGAAGGGGTTAAGTGCTAAAAACAACTAACTAATAAAGCTCCCGCACGACCCTTTTTTTACTAACACCAAAGGAACTTTAAGATCGTAATTACAAGCAGAATAATCCCTTTACTAAGGATTTTAGACAGACCCAATCTGAACGGTCACTAAATTCTAGATAATGCTACTGTCCTACCTCGGGACCTTTCAGAAGAAGTATATTTAACTAATACGTGAACTTTAAAACTATACAATAAAACACTCTATAAGATAATATAAAGTATTTTAAACATACAGAATGTAAGTATTCTGATTACATAAAACATTTCTATAAAATAACAAGTGGGGGATCCTCACACAACAATGGGCAAAGAATATAAACTGGCTGTTCACTAAAATAAATAAAAATGTGAATGTACTACAGCTAGGAGAGTAATTCATTAGAAACATGGACAAGCACCTTCAAAGCATTTTAAGAAAAACAGGAAAAAACAAACAAAAACAAAAACTAAATCATAAGCAATCAGCAAACACTGAAATCTAGATGAATACTAAGATATTTAGAAGTTAAAATAGCATTGAGTGAAAAAAAATTCAAAATGAAACATAGTATTTAGATTTGGTATGGCAGCATGTACCTTGTGATTCTCAGGTAAACTTGAGGCTGAGGGAAGAGGAAAAGGAATTCAAGGCCAGCCTCAGACTCTACAAGAGGATCTAGGCCTCACCACCAACCCTCAAAGAGATGCTGCTTAGAAAGTGTAACATTCAGTTCCCTTAGCTGGTTACCCAGCCTCTCCGAACTAGGCTGGGTACAGCTCCTTTGGCTGAGGCGCTTGCCTGGCATGCAAGCCCAGTGGGTTCTCCCTAGCACCTCTACCACACCATTGGTGCTGCACACATGTGCCTCGGACTGCCCTTGAGGGGGGTCAGGAGCATCAGAAGTTCAAGGTTTCCTTAAGCTACATAGTAAGTTGAGGGCTACCCTGGGCTTCATGAGACCCTGTCTCAAAAACAAACAAACCACCTCGCAGAACCTCAGGTTTTTAAAAGTAGACACTGGGAGCCAACAAGAGATGGCTCAATGGGAAGAGACTCTGGCTGGCAGGAGAACACCAATTTAAATCATCTCCTGACCTCC
This sequence comes from Uromys caudimaculatus, assembly GCA_028551405.1. NCBI lineage: Eukaryota > Metazoa > Chordata > Mammalia > Rodentia > Muridae > Uromys > Uromys caudimaculatus. Next base: position 7,331,574 of record CM052703.1, read on the forward strand.
ACATGCACCATGGCATTACTACACACACAATAAAAAGGAATGGAGCTTGGGCATGATGGTTCACGCCTTCAACCCCAGCACTGAGGAGGCAGAGGCAGATAGATTGCTGAGTTCAAGGCTAGCCAGAGCTATAAAGTGAGGCTGTCTTACTTAAAAAAAAAAAAAAAGCCAGGGATGGTAGTGATGGTGGCAGCGGCACACGCTTAGTCCCAGTACTCAGGAGGCAGAGGCAGATGAACCTCTGGTCTACAGAGGACAGGACAGCCAGGGCTACACAGAGACCGTCTCAAACAACAATTAACTATTTAAAATCAAGGGTGGGCACGTCCAGGCTCTCAGGGCTTTTGAGTAGTAGCAACCTAGACTGTATAGATACACAAGCACCATGGGTGTGATAGCACAGACTATCCTTATAAGGTAGTCTCAGAACCAGAACCTGGTCACAGTAATCATCAGCACTGTTCATATGAAGTGGCCTATGGTTTTTGTCTTTACTATGCTAATACCTTCTTAACTCACAGCTATGTAGATTATACAGAGGAACTTAGCAGGCAAATACAGAAGAAGCTTGCCAACACAGGCTCTTGGCTTGTGCTAGGCACATAACCTCTCCTAAGTGCACTTAGCAACCTAGGACCCCTACCTGCACTGCCTGACACCCCACTTCAGACAACAGACGTCACTCCCCTTTGCAACCTCCTGACAACTACCTGCTTGTGTTCAAACATGTTTTTGCTTTGTTCTTAATAAAACTACTGGTTATTTTCTTTTTGTGTATACATCTTTTCCAATTCTTAAACAAGAAACCAAGAACCTGGAAACACCCAGAGACCACTGGTAACAACTATGCAGCAAGGTTAATTGTTGGTGAAAATTCTCAGACCTAGCAATTCCTCGCTCTTCTTTTTCTTTTACGCTGTTGAATTTAGGTTCTGTTTCTGCCAGTTCTTTCTGCTTTTCTTCTATTTTTTCAAGCAGCTTCTGCCTCTCTTTTAATAAACGTTTCTGTAAATAAAGCAAGTAAAAATACAATCTACTTAATTTATACATCAGCAAAAAATTTTCTCATGAAAATAACTCAAATAACTTAATTCTACAACTAAGCTATTAGTAAAAAGAGCACTTACTAAGTTGATAGTTGAGTACAAATCAAATGTGGCAAACTTACAAAACCTCACTTCTGCATCCACCACAGAAAGAGTTCTCTTCTGTACTCTGCCCACCAACACGGCTTTTATCCGCAGCAGTAACTTACCCGCTGTTCACTATTGCCTGCCAGCTCGTCCTGTAAATCCTTGGCTTTAAGTTCCAACTTGGTCCTTTGTTTAATCTGCTCTTGTCTTTCGGCACTAAGCTGTTCTTTTTCTTCTTTCATAGCTGAAATTTTTGTTTTCAGTTCTCTAACCTGGCGTTCAATATCCTAATGAAAGAGAGAAAGTAGTCATAAGCAGAAGTACAGTGGAAGAACTGTTGTCTTTACAAAACTTCTGTGGCCCTGCATGCACACAGACCTTGAGGATGCACAGGCCACAGAGCACAAGAGAGAGCCAGAGGACAAATTTATGGAACCGGTTCTTTCCTGTCACTGTTACCATGACTCTAGAGATGGAACTCAGGCGGCTGGGCTTGCACCTATACACACCTCTTTGCTGGCTCCATCCTTTTCTTTCACTTGAAATTTAATACAACAATTATTTTCCAATATTCAACTTCTGTCAGTCCCCTTTATGGTCACCACCCCACAATTATGGTACAAAAAATTTCTTAGCTGTTGACAATTCAAAGACATCTGAGCTCATGTATGATCTTACCTCCATTTTATCTCTTGCATCCTGCTGGGCATCTCTTAATTGTCTGGATTTCTCTCCACTTGTTTCTCGCTTAGCAGAAAGCTGAAAAACAAAACAGCCTACCATTTTTAACTCACTGTGTATCTAACATTTTATAAACAGTTAAAATTACTTTGTAACTGCCAAGAAAAACTAAGATTCGATTAAATTTTTATAAAGAAAAATTGTTTTCCGTTAAGTAGAAAGCTCAAGGATAATCTAAAATAAATTTTTGTATAAAACATCATCATTATTATTTTACAAAATAATTCTACAATGTGAAAAAAACAATATCTGGCCTAAAGTAAGCCTTCACTGTATTTCAGATAGAATTAGAGCACTGAACACTCCTCTCAGTGATTTCCTAAAGGAAATTATTAACCAGTCAATCTATGTACATCAGGAGTAACCACTAGTGTCTGGGCTTTATAGTAAAACTATCTCAAAATACACACAGACAAAAGGTTTGGGGTTTTTTTTTGTTTTTTTTTTTTTTTCGAGACAGGGTTTCTCTGTGTAGCCCTGGCTATCCTGGAACTCTGTAGACTAGGCTGGCCTTGAACTCATTTTTAAGTTTCTAATTAAAAATTACCAAAAGGTACAAATGCAGAGAAGTTAACATGCTCATAAAGGAAACCCACTGACTGTAAAGGAAGTGTCTAACCTCATCAAGCTTAGCGCGGGTCTCGTTGAGCTCCTGGTTGTAGATCGTATACTCCAGGGCACGCCTCATTTTATCCCATTTCTGATACTGGGCCAGCTCCTCCTTTTCCTCCTCTAGAGTATGTAATCGCTCTTCGATATATTTTAACAATTCATTGATCTTTTCCCGTTTGCCCTCTTCAAAACAAAAATAAAGCAATGGAAAGAAGATGGTGCTGAATACAATTTTCATGTAATATAAACTCCTAAAATAAAAATTAAAATTACCCTCTAGAATATAGCATTCTTTCTTTGATATCATGTGGTAATGAAATCTAAGATGTAAAAACAGCAATCAAGTTTTTTTTTTAACAAAAAACATGAACAGGGCTGGAGAGATGGTTCAGCAGTTAAGAGCGCCAACTGCTCTTCCGAAGATCCTGAGTTCAAATACCAGCAACCACATGATGGCTCACAACCACCCGTAATGAGATCTGATGCCCTCTTCTGGGTGTCTGAAGACAGCTACAGCAAGCAAGCCAGGCCACAGCGAGAAGAAATAATGTATGAAGACAGCTACAGTGTACTTACATCTTACACATAATTAAATAAATAAATCTTAAAAAAAAAAAAAAAGAACAAATTCACACACTAACCATCTTTCTTACACGTGGCAAAGAACATCAGTTCACACCTACTTTCCCATCAGGGTGCTATTCCACACCATTAAAGAAAAAGACCATCACTAGCATCACTAATTCTCAGTTTTTATCATTAAGGGTACTCTACGCCATTACCATACAATGAATACTTAACTATAATCCAGGCATGACATTATCTTAATTGCCATAAACTACAAAACAAGTTTCCAGACAGGAAGTCTTGGGACCAGAGATATGAACTCTGAAGTCATGTCAATTTACTAACTTTAAGCCTAAACTGTCTGTTTCTAAGCAAAGTAGGGTTCTTGTAGTAAATATACTAGTAAGGACTCCAAGTTAAATTCTACATCTACCTGTTCCTGAACCATTTAGTACTTGTAACAACTGATATGCCAGTTTCTGAGAGGAAGGAGAAGCACCCAACTTACTGACCTCTGCTAACACCTCTGAGGAAGCGAGTCAAAGCCTGGTTGACTTAAAGACCCTATTATCTCACAACAGTCTTTCTTTACTCAAAGATAAACTACTAGAAACCTCAAACCTTAAACTACTTCAAACTAAATTTTGCTTTATTCAGTATGCAGGACAATGACTTACTATAGAATATATTTCTGAGGTCAGACAACATATTTAACTATTATTAACACAAGAAAGATAACAACAGAACTGTTCAGCACACGCTTGTTTTACCTGTTTCTTTCATCAGGGAGATGCTCTCTTCCTTACGCTCATCGTACACTCTGGTACCCGCTACTTCTCTCAAAAGTTTTAATCTCTGAGAATCTGGTGCTGTTGCCATTTGGTTGATCTGTAATTTTGGAAAAAACAATTAACTATTGACTACTCCTACTCCTTAAGAATGAAAACTCTATGCTAAAATTTTTAGGTTTTATTGTTCAGATTCTTTTTGAGACAGGTTCTATGTAGCCCTGGCTGTCCTGAAACTTTAATAAGTAGACCAAACTTGCCTCAAATGTAAGAGAGATCCACATGCCTCTAGCTGTGTCCTCTACAAGAACAGATAGTGCTCTTAATCCCTCAGCCATCCCTCCAGCCCTACTTCAGACTTTTTTTTTTCAAACAGGCTATATTAAAATCCTAACAAGAGTGTATGAAGATGGCTCAGTGGATATACAAATGTCTGTGTTAAAGACCTGGCAGTCTGAGTGTGGCCTCCAGAACCCACACAAGGTGGAAAACAAGAACTGATTGCAAGGTTGTTCTCTGACCCCCACATGCAAGCTGTAGCACACATACCCACATACCATGTACACATATCAATAATCTTTACATTTTAAATTATAAAAAATAACAAGAACTGTATGCTTTAATAGACAAAGATACTGGCACAACCTAAGTGGCATGCGACTTAACACAAATCATTAGATACCAAAATACTACCATTGCACTGAAGAAATTGTTATTCTTACACTTTTACATTAAAAAAGAACTGGTTCTGAGCTAAGACACTATGGCTTATCAAAGTACACATATCAAACAATACTCTAGGAAAAGATTCTCAAACAAAAACATCTACTGAAGAATAAGTTCCAAGACAGAAATTATAGAGGAAGCAGCAGAATAATCAGACAGAGTTTACAGTCTAGCTGATAAAAAGAGCACAAGGAGAATAACACGCAGCACTATGGTATGCTTTTGCCAAAGTAAGCTTTTTAATACTTCCTATTTTAATCCTGTAATACGACAAAACTGGGACATTACTTTTAGGAAAGTTCTTTCTTTCTTTCTTTCTTTCTTTCTTTCTTTCTTTCTTTCTTTCTTTCTTTCTTTCTTTCTTTCCCTCTCTCTCTCTCCCTCCCTCCCTTCCTCCTTCCTTCGGCTTTCTGAAACAGGGTTTCTCTATAACCCTGGCTGTCCTGGAATTTGTGCTGTAGACAAGGCTGGCCTCGCACTCAGAGATCTGACTGTCTCTGCCTCTTCAGTGCTGGGATTAAAATAAAAAGTGTGCATCACCACTGTCTGGCTTAGGAAGTAATTTTTTTCAAACCGAATTTTTCTAGAACTTATGCAATAGTCTTAACTTCTAAAAGCCAATGTCTTCCAATAAACACTACCTCAGTAGTCACTAATAAACAAGATCCACTTAATCTACTGAGATACTTCTTTCAATATAAAACTAATATAGGTGCCTAGTGGTGGCATATCCTTTAATTCCAGCATTAGGGTGTCATAGGCAGTCAGATCTCTGTGAGTTTGAGGTCAGACACTGGTCTATATGTATTTGGTACTTCATAGCCATGAAAAACAATTAACATCAATAAAAAAAATTCAATGAATACAAAAGATAGTAATGCCTAGTTTTTTGGTCCAACTTAACAATTAGAACTAATAAATCAAAATCATTCAGGAGAAGACCATATCAAGAAAAATAATTTCTACAAAAAAGACATGCAATTATTTTTTACCTTTCCTTGTTTAACAATGTAATAAGGATTACTTCTCGAAAACCCAGCACTTTCAAGGAGATTCATCACATCATTTTTCCTGTTAATAAACAATAGAAATTTCAAGATAAATATTTTTAAAGCACCCAATAATAAACAAGCAAATTAGCTTCGAAGTTAAACAGCATTAGGAACTACAGACTAGAAACTAAACCACCATCTCTCAGAGAAACTTGGAACTGCATATTGATACTGAATGCTCTGGAAAGAACCCACTTGTGCTTTTAAGAACATTTGCAACAAATTGTAAACAAAAACAAATCCTTACGTGACCATCTTCTTATCTAGGAAATACTGATCTTTTTTGGCACCAATAACTCTTCGAAGTGAAACTTCCTCTTTATCAATCTAAGAAGAAAAAAAAAAGCCCAGATAGTCAAGTAGACAACTTTTTACATAAATTCATTTTAAAGTCCTTGATCATAACTATTTCAGATTTTCAACGATTTCACTTAAGATATTGTAATATTTAGAAATAATTTTCTTACAATTGCTTTACATAATCCTTTGTTTACTAGAGTGCTCATTAAAATTTAAACACAAAATCCATTAACAAACTGCTTATTTACTTTAGCATGAACTAAATTATAAATCTTTAATGCTTATAATTTTAAGCTATTGCATAAAATCTTCAACATTACTAAAAAAATTAATTATCACTTACTGGTAACCGGTTGTCCGAATTATCAAAAATGATTTCCACAAAAGCAGAAATAACACGAGGACCTGTACCCTCCTGAAACGTGGGGAAAAAAAAGAATGGGGCATTTGTAACTTAAGTGATATTTTCATATTCTTTAAATCCATTTTAAAGTCTAGCACAGACAGGCATGGAAGAGTACACCTGTAATCTCAGCACCTGGAAGACTAAGGTAGGAGGATTAACATTCAGTCCAATGTCAGCCTAGGCTACACAGTAAGACCCCCTCTATGCCCCCTCCCCCAGCCTCCAACACATAAAGCTGAGTACACAACACAAGGCTCCGTCCTTGGAGACTGCACTCTGGCCTAGATCCCTGTCACTCTGTTCTTTGTTTTATTTTTGAGACAGTTTTACTATGTAGCCATGTCTGGCCTGAAACTCAGAGATCCATGCTGTCTCTGCCTCCTGGGTGCTGGGATTAAAGGATTGCACCGTGATGGCCAGCTATTTTATGCACCATGAAATGAGGAGCACCTGTCACAAGTTCCCACCCCCCATGATGGTCTTCCTTAGTCTGGAGCCAGAGTAACAGAAGCAAGGACCAGGGACTGAAACCTATGAAACCCTGAACCAAAATAAATCTTTCTGCCTTGAAATTTGTGCCAGGTATTTTATTACAGCAACAAAACACCACTGCACCAGGGTTTAAATCTGAAACTAGCTGGGCAGTGGTGGCGCATACCTTTAATCCCAGCACTGGGGAGGCAGAGGCAGGTGAATTTCTGAGTTCAAGGCCAGCCTGGTCTACAGAGTGAGTTCCAGGACAGCCACGGATACACAGAGAAACCCTGTCTCAAAAAACCAAAAAAAAAAAAAAAAAACCAAAACCAAAACAAAACTCATAAATCTGAAACTACTTTATTGGGGCACAATAGCCTGTAGTCACCTAATTCCGCCAACTTGATAATATTCAATATACTTTGAGGCTCTTTTCTTGTAGTCCCATCTTAATGCTGGAAGGGAACTCTAAGAAACCATGTGGTGATTACTAGAAATCTGTTTTTAAAACATAGGAGGCATCGTATGTGATTTTAAATCTGTTAACACAAATGCACACATTCAGACCAATCTATGAGACAACTAGGTACTAAGTCCAGACAATTTACCACCCTTCTACCCAGCTCAGGTGTCATTCACTGTATCAAGTCACTACGTGTTTTCTGGAAATGGTAAAGCACCAACCAGCAAAGCTAGCTGAGGACCTGAGTTTGGAGCCACAGCACCACATAAAAGCTGGGCACAATAGCATGTCTATAACCCTAGTATTTGGGGGCAGGAAACAGAGTCAGAAAAAGGTACCTAGGGGATTGCTGGCCAGCAGCCTAGTTGAATGGAATTGATAAGCTCCAAGCTCAGTGAGAGCCCATCTTAAAAAGTAATGCAGACAGCAATAGAGGAAAATACCTGATCTTGACATCTGGCCACCCCATACCCTCCCCAAAAGATTACTGCCTTCAGTGCCAATCTGAGCAGCCTAATGAACATCCTGTACTGTATCAGTTCTGATCACTGTGCTACAAACTCAAAACAAAGAAAAAAGTCAGTGTTTAAAAGGGACTTCCTATATGTAAAAAACACCATTTAGATATACTGTACAATTTTATCTGATCTTAAAGTTAATATACAATATTTAAATTTTTTAAATTGTATTTAATTCATGTTCTGCCTCCATGTATATCTCTTTGAGACTGTGAGATCCCCTAGAACTGGAATTACAAACAGTTGTGAACTGCAATGTGGGTGCTGGGATTTGAACCTGGGTCCTTTGAAAAAGCAGCCGGTGCTCTTAGCCGCTAAATCATCTCTCCAGCCTCCTATATACAATATTTAAACCAGCTAAGTTGTGGTGTCTCATTACAGCCATTTGTAACTTCTTATCCTGATGAAATTTATGACTTTCCTTATAGGGTTTGTTTTGTAGTGTTAGGAGTCAAACCTATTGGCCTTAAACAAGCAAGGCAAGCATTCTACCACTGAACTCCATCACTAGCCCTCAGCATACTATTTTTCACATTGAAAACAAGATGTACTAAATACAAACACAGACTTCATTTGGTTTGCTATGGTTAATTCTGTATGCCCTCAACTTCCAGTTGGTTATCTTTTGTTTGTTTGTTTGTTTTTTGTTTCTTTTGTTTTTTGAGACAGGGTTTCTCTGTGTAGCCCTGGATGTCCTGGAACTCACTCTGTAGACCAGGCTGGCCTCGAACTCAGAAATCCACCTGCCTCTGCCTCCTAAATGCTGGGATTAAAGGTATGCGCCACCACTGCCCTGCCCAGTTGGCTATCTTAAAGCTCCCCAATTTGTAATTCTTTGTCCTCAGCAAACCTGTCCACAGACCATGCCAGATAGCCGTCTTACATAAATGTAAATGGGCTGATGAGATGGCTCAGTGATTAAGAACACCTACTGTTCTTGTAGAGGACACAGGTTCAGTTCCCAGCACCCACATAGGGTGGCTTACAACCACCAGTTTCAAAGAATCCAATGCTCTCTCTGACTTCTCAAGAACCCGCATCTATTTGATTCATATACAGAGAAGCAGGGAAGTACGTACACGTGCATACACACAAGACATACACACAAATAAAATTTTAAAAGGGAACTTATAAAGCCAAGAATGGTGGCTCACACCTCTAAATCCAGCACTTGAGACTAGGCAAGAAAATTACAAGTCTGAAGTCAACTAAGCAACACAGTGAAAACCGTCTCAAAAAAGCTAACAAGGGCTGGCAAGGTGTGTCACCAAGAAAGAAAGAATGCTTGCCATGAAACCTGGCTAGCCTGAATTCAATCACAGGAACCCACAAGGAGAGAAACCAATTCCCCAAAGTCCTCTGATCTTCATACATACACCTTGGCACATTTACCCACATACACACACACACACACACACACACGCACGCACACACACACACACACACACAACTTCTAAAAAACAAAATCAGAAGAAAAAGTTCATGTGGAAAAAGTATATATAACTTTCTTCTATTATAAAATTATTAGGCCTATCTGGCCCTGATGTAATATACTAAATTTTACAACAGATAACACACTTAAGGAATTAAGACTACATCATGTTCACAAGGGATCTGTAACTTTTTTTTTTAAAGATTTATTTTTACTTTACATACAAGTTTTGCCTGCATATATGTCTATGCGTCACATGTATGCCTGGTACCCAGAGACCAGAGTAAATACAGAAATTTGTGAGCCACCATGTGGATGCTGATAATGAAGCCAATTCCCCTGGAAGAGCAGCCAGTGCGCTCTTAACCGCTGAGCCATCCTTCCAGTCTGTCTCCCATCCCCTTTTAAGATAGGATCTCACACTGCAGCTCAAGCTGGCCAGGAACTATGAAAGCCCTGGGTGGCCTCAAAAATCAAGGCAATTCTGACTTTCTTCCAGGAGCTGCAAGCATAGGAGTGAGCGGCTACACCCAGCAATTTTTTTTCAAAGTGAAGATTGAATGTATGTTCAAAAATACTAATAATGGCCGGACAGTGGTGGCGCACGCCTTTAATCCCAGCACTTGGGAGGCAGAGGCAGGTGGATTTCTGAGTTCAAGGCCAGCCTGGTCTACAGAGTGAGTTCCAGGATAGCCAGGGATACACAGAGAAACCCTATCTTGAAAAACCAAAAAAAAAAAAAAATACTAATAATGAGTCTCACTCACGTGCAACAAAGCCAGTCGTTGCTCTGGACGAAGATGACTAAATTCATCACTGAGAACAAACTGGATTGCTAAAAACACAAAAATAAGGTTATTAGCACATCCTATAGGAAGACTTATGGCTATTCATAACTCGGTATCTTAAAACAATACCACATGTAAGATAACAAGTACTGCAGATAAATTGTTTCACACACACAAAATGATTGCAGACAACTCTCCAGTGTATCAGACTAATCACTGGTAGGGAAATCAAGAAATTAAGCTTCTACTGAAATATAAAAAAGACATTCAAGTATCAAAAAAACTATAAAAGAGAAGCATAAGGCAGTCTACTCCCTAAGAAAAGCTTACACTGATTAATTAGGTCAGTACTATAAAGTTATGTAGTACATAACAACAAACTACATTAACAGGCCACATAAGGTTTTACTGGATTAAAAAAATTTTTTTGTCTAATGATACACAATGTACTGCTACACCTGAACACATTTCCACAAACTAAGAAATACAGGGAACTGTTCTGAGTTCCCAACTTCTGCTGCACTGCTTATACCACAGTTCTGTGAGAGCTAGTCCTACATTCCACACAAAAATTAATGGACCACTGTCAAGATATAGAACATTTTAATTCAGCTATTCTAGTCCAGGCCTACCTAAGAGATCTCTAAAATACAAGTCAGTTTGAGAGCATGAGGGAGGGAGCACTCATGTACGGCGCTGCGTGCTCTGACAGACTGGGTGTTCCTCTTCGTTGCCTGGGATGGGTGGATTAAAACTGTCCACCTTTCTCTGGGATTCTGAGCTGTAGGCTTTACTTCAATCTGCTCTCTGACCAGCACCAAATTACAGCCATTACAGGAGTTTCTGCATCCTTCAGACACGGGTAAAGAGACAGAACCTTTACTCCTACTGAACCCTGTTCCCCACAAGCACTACCGACTAAGTTAACATTTTAACTCTCCTTTACTACAGTCCAACCTGGCTAATTTTTTCAAAGAATTTGTTAACAAAGGCATGTTATTCTTATATTTTCATCCTTAAAGAATTTTCAAAGCTCCATCATTTTTAAACAGGTATCAGTATTTACTACACTGCTCTATCGTTTCTTAGAATCCATCTAAGATAGCCACTGCCATTATCACAGCATAAATAATTTTAACAAGTGTTTCTGCTGTCTCACAAAGACAGACTGAACACAGACAATTCAGATTCCCATACTCTAGCCTGCTACACTAAACCACAGCCATGTATGACTTCTTAGGCTTCATGCAAACATAATTTCAGAAATCAATTATTAAACCATCTTAAAGACACTTGAGTTCATAAAGTTTAAAATCCAAAATTCTATACTTACCATAAAAAAAGTTGCTTTTTCCAGATCCATTTCTGCCCACTATAAAATTCAAAAACTACAGATTAGTTCATATAAAAACCAGAAAATTTAAATTTACTAAACCTATTTTAAGATTTTAAATGCAATTTTCTAAGATACTGCCTTAATATTCAAATAAAAAGTAGTAAGCAGAAGGAACCAGCAGAGCTGTAATCACCTACTGAGTTTAATTTTTATATAGATTTTAGATGATAGTCTTTCTTACCCTGGTAAGTCTCGTACTGTGCAGTCCAAGCTAGCTGCTAATTTATAATCCTGCTGCCTCAGCTTCCCAAGTGCTGAGATTATAGGCAAGTATCACTACACCTGGCTTCAGAAAGTTTCCCTTTTCTTTAATTGTCCGCGTCTGTTTTGTTTGCGTGCACCCATGCATGCATGTGGAGAGCAAAAGTCAGCACGGGTGTCTTCCTCTCTTGCTCACTGTAATTTTCAAGATGGCCTCTCACTGAATCTGTAATTCCCTGTTTCAGCAAGACTGACTGGCCGTCAACCTGGTACAATCTATTCCAGCCTCAGTGCTAAGGCTACAGACATGCCCACTTCTACATGGATGCTGAGATCTAAACTCAAGTCTCATGCTTGCAGAGCAAACACTGTACCCAGAGCCATCCCACTCCCTTGATTCTTTTGCTCTTTTCTAATATTTTAAGTAGAAGTAACTATGCTTCCTGACATTGGTAACTCATTAAAATGCATCAAAAATTATATTTAAATTATACACGCTATTTTAGCAAGTTAGATTCACATATTGTTACCTTTCTAAAATGCTTAAGCATTTAAACTCACAAGCATTCTCATACTAAATTACTTATGATCAACCTCATACACTGATGCAGCCTAGTGGAAACACAAAAGTAGAGACAATTATAAGGCACTTCTTTTGTTTTGTGTGAGGTGACAGGGCCTCACACTGTGTAGCCCCGGCTAGCCTGGAACTTGCTATATAGACTAGGCTGGCTTCAAACTAATAGATATCTTCCTGCCTCTGCCCTCTAGTTCTGGGAATAAAGGTGTACACTACCATGCCCAGCTATAAGGCATGTTTTAAAGACATTTAACTGTATTTTTAGGGTGTTTGGTGGTGTATGTTTTGTTTTGGAGACAGGGTTTTTCTCCATTTTATAGACCTGCCTGTGATAGGACCCTGCTCTGTAAACCAGACTGACCTTGAGCTCACAGAGATCCGCTTGCCTCTGCTTCCCAAGTGCAGGGACTGTGCCTTGCAGATATTTTATTTTGTGTGTGTGTGTGTGTGTGTGTGTGTGTGTGTGTGTGTGTGTGTGTATGTGTGTGTGTCTTCACACAGAAGTTTTGAGTGAAGGGTGCTAGGAACTGAACCCTCTACAAAAGAAGTATGTGCTCATAACTCCAGTCATCTCTACAGTTTCGAAAGGCCTCTCTTTATAACTTGAATTTGAATATTAACAAATCTACACATTTGGCTTTCACTGGCCAAATTCTGGGTAATAGGAGTACCAAAATTGCTACCCAGATGATTAGTAGAAGAAACAATTTATTAGTTTACAACAACAGTAAGATAAACAAACACAGAGAACTGTTGTTTAGAGGGGGACACCCATTGTCAAGTGACAAAAAGCAAAGAATGCTAGAAATAGAAAAATCATTATTTTGTAACTATCAAACCAAAGGCAAAACTCATCAATGAATGTTAAGTATAAAGGCAATTTAAAAAAAAAAAACAGTTGCATGGGGCTAGAGAGATGGCTCAGTGGTCAAAAGCACTGGCTCCTCTTTCAGAGGTCCTGCGTCCAGTCTTCAGCACCTACAACTGTCTGCAACTCCAGTTCCAGGAAATCTCATGTCCTCTTCTGCTCCAGCCACTAGTTATGCACATGGTACAGACATAAATGCAGGCAAAACACCCATATGCATAGAATAGAATAAAATGGAATAGAATAACTGCATGGTCCAAAAGCATTTCCCTGTATTAATTATTTACGAGGGAAAAACAGTATACATAACACTAGCCATGTCCCTGACCAGTTAACAGTAATTAACAGCACCAATAAGGTGAATGGACCTCCTGTCCCCAAAAATACTGTGAAAGCACAGGATACTGTAGCACTTTTCAGAAATATCGATGCTATAAAAGACAAAACATTACCAAGCACAGTGGTACAGACCTGTAATCTAAACACTTTAAAGGCTAAAGGATAGGGATTTCTAATTAAGAGTAGCCTGTGTGACAGACATAACAAGGCACTATTTCAGAACTAAACAAATATTAAGTAAATAAGTTAAATAAAAAATACCATCCATGGGAGGAAGTCAAATGCTATTAAATGAAAATCCTAATACCAGACAGAGGATACAAGCTGTTGATCAGGGAGTTTCCAAACACCCACAAACATTATAGGTTACTGCCAATGTACTTGGTTGACTACTAGAACCATATTGAAAGCATGGAAAGATCTTACTGCTGAAGACACCATACACTTTGGTTACAAGACACTGAGAGATCAAGCTGTATCTGAGCTGCAAGTTTCCTGCCTACTCAACAGCTTTCATAGGGCGGGAAGGTACTACAGTAGCTGCTGGGGGAGAAAAGTTATTAACAGTCCCAACCCAGCTGTGGACCCCATAAACTACAATAATGACATGCCTGGTAAGATTTGCCCAGCGGTGTAATGGTGGCATGACTATTGCGGGAGTAACCTAGGCTTTCTGGTTATATGTGAGACTCCCTCCATAAGTGGAGACTTAGGTCTGGTACTGTAAACCTAGACAAAGCCCATGGTTAAGATCATCACAGGTGCCTGGGAAGAACCTTCTACAGTTCTGCTAAATGGATATGACAGTTTTCACTTTTCAGATTGTTTTTATATGTATGGGTGTTTTGACTACAAGTATATCTGGTTACCACATTCATGCTGGGTGTCTACAGGGTCCAGAAAAGGGCATCAAATCCCCTAGAACTGGAGTTACAGACAATGATTAACTGTCATGCGGGTATTAGGAATCCAACACTCATCTGAAAGAGCAGCCAGTGTCTTAACTGCTGAGCCACTTCTGTAGCCCCTAAATGGACATGGTTGGTATAAAGCTCTTTCTAAACATGTTTATGCCCTTTGATGAGCGAGCCAGGGCAGTGCTGGAGCGCTCGCCCCAGTGGTATCAGTACAGGAGAGTTGGACAACTCAAATACTTCCCAGGCCCAGATCCATGGCTATGAGTTGGTCCACCCCAACATCTACCCCCATCATTCAATGGCTGGAGCCATTGAATTGAAGAAGAGGCCAGTCCTACAGATCCCAAACTACAGGATCTCCATGGCCCAGGGCAACAACAGGACATCAGGGGAGTCCCAGTGAGATTCCTGTATTGATTAGCAGTGTGTAGCACAAGCCAGAGGCCTCAAACCAGACCGATGACTCGTTGCAATGAATATCTGCATGCAAAGAAGTGTGGACAGAGGGCATACTGTGGGACATACTGTAACTTCCACAACGAGGGTTTTTTTGGGGGGAGGGGCCTGCAAGGGTAGAAAGTGGGCACAAGGGGACAGGGACAGATGATGAGTGGGATTAGAATGCATGATATAAAGTTCACAAAGAACCAATAAAAAGTTTTTTTAGAAAGCTATAAACGGGGCTGGAGAGATAGCTCAGAGGCTAAAAGCACTCACTAGCTGCTCTTCCAGAGGTCCTGAGTTCAATTCCCAGCAACCACATGGTGACTCATAACCATCTATAATGAGATCTGGTGCCCTCTTCTGGCCTGCAGGTAAAACACTATATACATAATAATTTAAAAAATTGTAAATATGCATATACCTAGTTAAGTTTCAATTTCAGACAGTGAATCATATTTTAATGTGTGTAGGTCTTACCCAATATTTCCTTTGTCTTACTTGGAATTTCTAATGGTTAGATGACCATCATCTCAAACACGGGGATGCCAAACTTACTGCTGTGCAGAAATGTGCAAACCCCAGACATCTACGAGAGGCACGTGCATGCTCCTTTCTAGTGCTTACTTTACTGAAAGAAAAATGCTTATGCAATTTAAATTTTAAAATGTAAATTTAAATTTGTGCCCATAGATTAGTGCTGCTCTCAGACTTCATCAGAGCAGCTCTTTTGCAGATCTGCAGTGGTTAATGCAGTGACTTAGAACGAACTGCCAAACTGCAGAGACTATGAAGTGCTTGTCCCTAAATGAAAGTCATTTTTGTTTTGAGACAGGGTTTCTCTATGTGGTTCTGACTGTCCTGGAACTCACTCTAAACCAAGCTGGTCTCAAACTCAGAGCTCTAGCTGCATCTGCCTCCCGAGTGCTGGGATTAAAGGCATGTACCACCACCACCCAGCAAAAGAGTGTCTTAGAGACATGGATGGTCACTACAGCCATCAACTCACTGCAGCTACGATTACTGGCACAAGATTGGACCCAGCACCATTTCATTATTGTGGGCAACAAGCTCATGAGGTCCCACCACTCACTGAGGGTAATTAATGTATGCTGAGTACCAATGTCTTCAGCAGTACAGCACTGATAAGTTGACAGGCTCCAATAACAAAGTAGCCCCAGACTCTTGTTCCTGCAAGCAACCATAATTAAACTCAGTGAACCAGAGAGAAGTGGGAGGGGCTTCAGTGTGTGGTGGGAGTGAGGGTGAGGGAAATGGGGTCCTTTTGTAAAGACAGATGTGTATAGTCAAATAAATTTTTAAAAGAAAAAAAAAAGGTTGTTATTGAATGTTCCAGATTAAAGGATTTTAAAGAAACATGGCAATTAAATCTAATAGTTAATAATAAACTGGGTGGCTAACAAGATGGCTCAATGGGTAAGAGAAGACTCAGCAGCTACTCTTGCAGAGGTCCTGAGTTCAATTCCCAGCAACCACATGGTGGGTCACACCATCTGTAATGGGATCTGATGCCCTCTTCTGGAGTGTCTGAAGACAGCTACATCATGTCCTACCACTTTGCCCTTGGGGGCTGGCTCAGCGGTTAAGAGCACTGACTGCTCTTCCAGAGGTCTGAGTTCAATTCCCAGCAACCACATGGTGGCTCACAACCATCTGTAATGGGATTCGATACCCACTTCTGGTGTGTCTGAAAGCAGCTTTGGTGTACCCATATAAATAAAATAAAGTCTTACAAAAAATTAAAAAAATAAAATAAACTGGATCTTTTATGGGGGAATTCTATAAAGAATACATCTGGGTCAATAAAAATAACTAAAAACTGGAGAGAATAATATTAATGTTAACTCTATTTAAACTGGTAACTATACAATGATTACTAAAATATCCCTGTCTTGTAAACTACACATTCAAGTCAGAGGAAAAGAGGCACATACCTTACTAGGGTGGGGTGAGGAGTAAAAAGTATAATAAAAAAATGATTAAAAACAAGCATTTGTTCTCATTGGGAAATTTTCCCATAAAGTCAAAATTAATTCTAAATAAAAGCTAAAAAGATCAAGTGAGTTTAAGTACTTTGAATGAATGACAACTGGAGCTAGAGAGATGGTCAATGGTTAAGAACACAGTCCTCTTGAAGAGAACCTAGGTTTGGTTCCTAGCACCCACACCAGGGAGCTCATAACCACCCCTAACTCCAGCTCCAGAGCAATCTAATGCCTCTTGTCTCCATTGGTACCTGTGCTTACACACATACTTAAAAATACGTCACAATCCATTAGTAACTTAAAAAATTAAATATCTCGCTGGGCAGTGGTGGTGCACACCTTTAATCCCAGCACTTGGGAGGCAGAGGCAGGTGATTTCTGAGTTCAAGGCCAGCCTGGTCTACAGAGTGAGTTCCAGGATAGCCAGGGCTACACAGAGAAACCCTGTCTCAAAAAACAAATAAATAAATATCTCTATAAAAATTACTTCTGTCCATAGAGTAAAGCACTAAAAGTCTTAAAGGATGGTAGACATTTAATAAAGGAAAGCCATTCAAGGCCTACTCTGAGCTGGGCATAGTGGCACATGCCCATAATTCTTGTACTTTGAAGGCAGAGAAAGGAGGACTGAAGCAAGTTTAGATCAGCCAAGTCTCTAGCATTGGGGCAGCAGGATCTTGAGTTTGATGCCTGACTGGGCTACACAAGACTATATGGAAAATAAAATTATTCTAGCCTCAATGTAACAAAAACAAGCATTTATTCTTGGAGTAAAAAAAATAGCAGATTTATCAACATATTATAAGGTGAACCCATTTTTATTTAATAAAGGTTAAATAGGTCTACACTCTTAAAGGAATCCTGAGGTAGTCAAGGTTTCTACAGGATCCCTGATTCACTTGACAATATCTTTGGTTGTTCAGCCTATTCTGAGATACCTTCAAGTGAGGCCTGTGAATATCTAAGGGAAGCTATAACACCACAAGTATTTCAGAGTTCTGCATCCAGAGCAAAACATTCCAAAAGCACCAGGGAATACATGTCTTATGCAGTAAACTATGACCAACAGAATGGCAGGCACCAGTAGACAAATCGTTCTCCAGCCTTCTCTCACTGACCTTTCCAAGGCATGGTGGGCCAGAAAGCTGTTTGGAAGTTATCAAATATGACAACAAACCAAATGCGTCTTCTTTAAAAATCTGAGATCAGGGGCTGGAGAGATTGCTCCGTTGTTAAGAGCATGTATTACTGCAGAGGATCTGGGTTCAGTTCTAAGCATCCACATGGTGGTTCACAACCATTTCTTAACTCCAGTTCCAGAGGATGTACGACCTTTGTAGGTATAGAGCATGGACATAGTAGACTCACACACATGCAAACAAAACAATCATTCACAATGTGGTGGTTTGAATGAGAACGGTCCCCAGTTAGTGGAACTGCTTGGCAAGGCTGAGGAGGCATAGCCTTGTTGGAAGAGGTGTGTCACTGGAAGTGGCTTTGAGGTTTCCCAGTTAGTTCTGCCTCATGCCTGTGGATCAAGGTAAGGACTTAACTACTATTACTGCGCTATGACTGCAGCCATGCTTCTCACCACAACAGTCATGTGCTCGAACCCTCTAAAAGTGTACATCCCAAATAAACTATTCATGCTATGAAGAGCCCTGGCCATAGTGTTACAACAACAACAACAACAGAAAAGTTAAGACGCAAGACTCTTGCCCTTAGACTGGAACTTTCTTTCTTTTTTTATTTTTTTTTTTTGGTTTTTCGAGACAGGGTTTCTCTGTATAGCCCTGGCTGTCCTGGAACTTACTCTGTAGACCAGGCTGGCCTCGAACTCAGAAATCCACCTGCCTCTGCCTCCCAAGTGCTGGGATTAAAGGCGTGCGCCACCACTGCTCGGTTAGACTGGAACTTTCAATAAATCTTTTAGCAGCTATGCCTGCTTATTCTATCTTCCAGAAAATAAGGATTA
The DNA here is from genome assembly GCA_028551405.1 of Uromys caudimaculatus. Classification (NCBI taxonomy): domain Eukaryota; kingdom Metazoa; phylum Chordata; class Mammalia; order Rodentia; family Muridae; genus Uromys; species Uromys caudimaculatus. The sequence goes on from CM052703.1 coordinate 7,350,297, forward strand.
ACACATTTATCTTTTTAAAAATATTTATTTATGTGTATCTGTGTATGTTTAAGGAAGTCCAGAGTACACTGATCACCTGAAGTTGGATTATAGGTGGCTGTTAGCCTCCTGATGTGTGTTAGGAACCAACTCAGGTCCTCTGGAATAGCAGCAAATGCTCTCAATAACAGCCACCACTCCAGCCAGGGTTTCCTTATTAATGATTTTGGAGCTGAACATGGTATATTCCTGTAATCCCAGCACATGGGAGGCAGAGGCAGGAGGATCAAGAATTTAAGGCCCAGCTTGTGCTATATAGTGAAGCTCTGCCTCAAAATGAATCAATGAATGAAATTTTAAGCGAGATAGAGGAAGAACAATTATTTTTAGATGGAATTAAGTTTAACTTACTTTAGTTTTCATGATTTCTCATACCCTAAATGATTTATTTTAAAACTGGCAGAAGCCCCCTAAAAAGTATATACAGTCATCCATAATCTACACAGGGGATTGATTCTATAAGAGACCTCCTCTCTAGCCATGAATACCAAAATCTGAGGATACACAAACCCCTTCAATAAAATGGCATAACATATACATACAAACTTACAGATCCTCTGCGGATTATTTATAATATTCAATGCCATGGTTAAGTAAGATTAAAAATCTGATCCTTTTGTTGTACTCTCCACCAGGAAATGCTATGTAAGTAACTGTCATACTATACTATTTTAGGGAACAATGACAAGAAAAAATTGCACAGACTCACAGGGCATTTTTTTCCTTGCTCTAATGTATCTTCAGTGTATCTTGGTTAGATCTGAAGACTGCGGACAAGGACATACAGAGCAAACAATATTTGGGCTATCATAGATGCAAACATCAGCACAAGAGATACTTGCTTTCAAATCTTTTATTTTAGGATCAAAATCATTAAACAAGTTGGTTTGAGTTTTTTTTTTTTTTTGGTTTACTTATTTCATGTATGAGTATTTTACCTGCATATATGTATATAATGTATGTGTGCCTGTTGCCTGGAGGTCAGAAGGCATCAGATCCCCTCAAACTTGAGTCATGGATGGTTATGACCACCATTAGGGTGCCGGGAACCAAACTAGGTACTCTGCAAATGCTCATAAATGCCGAGCCATTTCTCCAGCCCCTTACTATACACTTTAAAAGACAACTTCACTACCTAACTACTTCCCACTTTCCTTAGTTGATAACAACATCCCATTTGTCTCACATTGAAGCACCTCTTTAATAGTACCAAGAAAGGCACTTTATCTTAGTTAAAACAAAAAGAAGCCGGGCAGTGGTGGCGCACACCTTTAGTCCCAACGCTCAGGAGGCAGAAGCAGGTGGATTTCTGAGTTCGAGGCCAGTCTGGTCTACAGAGTGAGTTCAGGACAGCCAGGGCTACACAGAGAAACCCTGTCTCAAAAAACCATTTAAAAAAAAAAAATTCTTACTTTCCTCTCAAAAGAAACTATGTTGCAAGCAAAGAGACAGAACTGCTCTCTGACCATAGCTAATACAAAAACATTTAACAGACCTCATAGACTTGATTCTAGATAATAATCACTATCTCACAGATCACTTGCAAAACCATACAACAGAAATATGAAGGTATTTTTCAGCTTAGAAGTAAAATACTATAAAATCTAGTTAATATTTCTTTTTCTCCATTTCTAGTATTTTTAGACTGTCAAACATCAGGAAGCTCCTATAATGAAATCCAACAAAACCCCAGTACAACCCAGATACTTCTATGGCATAGTGATCAATGAAGCCCCTTCTGTAGCTGGAGTACAGGAGAACAGCATGCTTTCTCTACTTCCACAAAGGGTTCCAGCCCATGGACCAAAGGCAAAAAAAGCCTAGCCTCCAATTTTTGTTTTCACTTATTTAATGTCTAGGTTCTGCCATACTGACAAAATTCATCTTGAACTCCTGAACTCAAAGAATTCTCTCATTTTAGCCTCCTAAGTAGCTGGAGCTAAGTGACCCCTCCTGGCTTTCTTTCCTTCATTACTTTACATAATGCCTGGTTCTCTGAAGGCCTGTGAACACTGGCATTTCTTTTTTCTCCTGACTGAATCTGCATGCAGCTCTTTCTTGTCCAGCTACTAAATTAGGAGATGACAATGGTAGATGAGGCCCTGAGGGTGGGAGCCCTGAGGAAGACTTAGCTGTCAAATGGGCAGAAATGAGGCCTCATCAGAGTTCAAGCAGGCTGGTACCAGAAACCCAGACCTCTCTCCTCCAGCACTCTAGGGACCTGCTTCTGGCCGGCCTAGCAAATTGCAACTAGGACACTGTAATAGCAAAACTGTCAATACTAGACCGTTTTCTCTTGTCTGGCACTAGTTTCATCCATCCTTTAAAATTCAGCAGAATGTGGTTTTGTCAGCTATAACAGCAAAACGGAGATTTTTAAACAAAGTACTGTTAATAACAAACATATGCTCTTTAATCTCAAATTTTCATATACCTTCTCTTTACTCTTTCCTATGGCCTTCTGAGATCCGTACGGTGTCTGTTCATGTCTATCAATAAAAACTCACACTCACAAAGAAATTGGCAAAGGAAAAAGACCACAATTGGCAAATAAGCCATCTTTCAAAGAAAGTAATAGTGTTCGAACAAGAACAAAACAGGTGAAAAGCATTTAAAAAACAACCTCTCGAGCTGGGCAGTGGTGGTGCATGCCTTCAATCCCAGCACTTGGGAGGCAGAGGCAGGTGGATTTCTGAGTTTGAGATTAGTCTGGTCTACAGAGTGAGTTCCAGGACAGCCAGGGCTACACAGAGAAACCCTGTCTCGATAAACAAAACAAAACAAAACAAAACAACAACAACAAAAAACCTCTCATGTAAAAGGTTCTGAAATAAAAACACATAATCTACACCACCGATCCCCAAAATGATTTACGTCTAAGTTACCTAAACATTTTATTTTTATTAAAATAAGCAATTCAACGGAGCAGATAAGAGGAAAAAAAAGAAATCTCGTAGAGGAATATTACTTAACATCAAAGACAACTGTCTCCTCTGGCCTATCACATCTATCTGTATCAATTCTAAATCTGACATTAAACCAAGAACACTTACCAATAACATTATGTTTTGAACTGAAGGGATCTACAATTGTTTGATCTCGGTAACTTCGGAAACCCTGGATAATCACCTAATAAAGAAGAGACAGCTTTGAGAACACAGAAAGCACTTCCAGGGCAACATTCTCTCCTTCGCTTTTCTTGCTTCTCATTCAAGGCAAGACAGAAACATTCCACTCGGCGTAGAACACTTCGCTCGGGAGCATGCAAGTTCAAAATTTGCTAAAACCCTCCCGACGGTTTGCGATGCAGTGTTGCTCTGGGGGAAGCTCTCACAATTGAAGTGTACAGGATAAACTTCAACACCGAACACTGCACTGCAGTAAAGGCATGGCAAGTAGGCGAGCTGGTCTTAGCCTGCCTGACTCCAAACCCAGCGAGGGCGTCTTTCAGCCAGACCCCTGGCTAGCCCAAAGGAGTCAACTGAAAAAATAAATAAATAAAATAAAAGGGGCTTGGGGTGGAATGCTCAGAGCCTGACACATCCAATAGAAAAGCGTCGCCAAGCCTAGGTACAGGAGCTCATCCCCGAGGTGGCCTCTTGCGCGGGAAGACCATTTTGACAGAAGTAAACAACCGAATGAGCAGGCGCGACTTGTTCTGCAGCGAGGGTCCGCCCTTCCTAGGCAAAGCCTGAGGCAAGGTGGAGAGAGCCTTCAGCCCAGCCCGGGCCTCGAGGCCGCCTTCCCCCGCGGCGGCCCGTGCACAGCCATCCCTGCAGAGCGAAGCAGCCTGCCGCAGCCCTCCACGAGCTCGCAGCAGCCCGCGGCGCCCGAGGAGGCCAGGCCTCCGCCTGCACCCCGCCGCGCCCGGACCCCCGCTCCGCTCCACACACCGCGCCGAGGGGAAGCTCTGGCTGCAGCCGGGCGCTCAGCCCGCCCGGGCCCCGCTCCTCCCCGCCCCCCACGCCCGGACCAGCGCCGGGCCACCCCGCCTCTCACGGCCCGTGAATGCGAAGGACGCCAGCCCCTACCTGCTTGATGTACATGGCTCAGCGCCCCTCGGCAGGGGGAAGGCTTCACCTCAGAAATGCAACAGCGCGGCCCCAGGGTCAGGAGAGGCGCAGGCGGCCCCCTCCCACTGGGCTCCGCTCGCTCCCGCTCGCTCCCCTGTGGCCAAACAAAATGGCGGCGGCCGCGGAGGCGGAGCCCGCGCGTCGGACGGAACCACGCTGGAATCGATGCAGATTTCAGGGGGCGTCAGGGCCAGTCCCGCTCTGTCGCGTCGGAAAACCACTCTTCCGCGGCCCTCTTAGGTGTATTTAATTTGACAACATACTGCTTATCGTCCTGTTTACTGAGAATCAGTTTGGAGTTTGACTCGGAGGAGCCTTGCTGGAAAGGCTGGCCTGCACTACCTCCGTACGCCGGGACTATGGTCGCGCCCATGAGGGGCGGGGCCTGTTCGGCGCCAAAGCCTAGAGTGAGACGAGCGGAGCCTATCTTCGAGCGCGCCGGAGGTCACGTGGTTATCGGGCCGCTTAAAAAGGATGGCCTGTCAGGCTAGCGCCTGACTTGAATGTAGGTCTCATTGTGACAGGTTGGGATTCGGAGCTCCGAACCTCCGCTGCACCATTATTCTCTTTATTAGCTTAGAGCGCCTCCTGCTGGTTCTGAGCCTCCTGACAGCTCTGAGAGGATTGGAGGATGCGAGAACATTTGAAGGTTTTGTGTTTGTTTTAGGGAGATTGTTTTTATTTTTCCGAGGCCAGCTCTCAGACATTGTTGGCCTCGAACTCTCCTCATAACTAAGGATGACCTTGAACTCCTTATCTTCATGCTTCCCTTTGTAAGTGCACGCACCACCACGCCCAGTTTAAATGTGATCACGAATATACCTTGAGTCGTTACTGTGTGCCATCTCCAAGTCTAGAAAGGTCTGTACAATTGCCACAAAGAAATTTTTTGAAATAAAGTAGGTACTGGGAGCAGTCCCTAAATGTATAGGAGCTTTTAAGCCCTGGCTTTCCTGGAACTCTGTAGACCAGACTGGTCTCAAACTCAGGGATCTGCCTGCCTCTGCCTCCCCAGTGCTGGGATTAAATGCATGCGCCACCGCACCAGCTAAATACACACTATCAGTGTAGGAAGTAGACTTCTGGGCAACTCTAAAATTACCTGCTGGGGAAAAAAAACCCCAAAAGCCCCAAAACTGAACAGCCTAATTTGGTCCAGGTCACCATTCCTGCTGCCTGGGGCAGTTCTCACCCTCAGCGTGTCTAGGAGGAAGTGTCTATCTTGTCTTGTGCCCTGCTGGGAATCCTTTATCTGATACTCTGGCCAAATTCCACCCAAACTTTGAGGAAAAAGAAAAGAATTTTTTTTTTAAAAGGTTCAATTTAAAATTTCCTTTTGGAGGTTAAGGACTCTGGTCAACTTGTGAGGTTTTGGGTTTATCATGAACAGAGTTCTAAACCTTCACTCAGTTCCTCGGGGTGAGGGCTGGGTTGTAGTAGTTGGTAAAGCCCTAGTCGGTCATGCAGGAGGTCTTACACTCCTTCCCCAGCACTGGGTAAACTAGTCTAGTGGCACATCCATAATCCCAGAACCCTGGGAAGGTGGAGGCATGATCAAGAGTTCAAATTCATCTTCTACTACTTAGCGAGTTTGAATGAGAACCTATTTTCAATAATAATGAAGCCACCAGAACTTTTGCGATGATTTCCACTGCAATAAGATTTTTACTTCCTTTACACATTTTATGAACTTCATTCAGTTAGCTTGTATAATCATGAGTAGAAACAAAAGTTAAAAAAAAAAAACCTCTACAATATCAAATAGTGATTTTAGACTGCCTTGTTTATATTTATTGTCTCTCTCCATGACAGTAAAATCCAAGAGATGAAGAATTTAATTTTGTTACTGTTGTTCTTTCTCTTCAGCAATTATTTTGCACAAAGTAACAAAATCGTATGAAGGGAAAACGCACAGAAGCGGAGTTCTTACCACAGTGCCTGGCTCCTGGGTGCCTACTTTTAACAGATATCACAGAATACAAAGTATCAAGTGATATAAAATGAAAGCTAAATGGGCGCCACAAAGTAATACCATTGAGCAATAAAAAAAGAACACTGATGCATTCTGTAGACAAGAATTAATTTCTTTTTAGAAATGCTAAGAGAAGGAATCTGGCTACAAAGCACATGACTGCATTCAACACCAAATAAGATAGTTGTGGGGTCTTTGATGCAAAAGGCTTAAGATAATTATACATAAACATTGATAGCACTCAGTCATAGTAACTGAAAACTAAGGATACAGGTAGTTTATATAGAAGTCACTCTCAGACAGCAGAGTAATGGGGTCTAGGAGAAGGAGACAGAACAGAGAGAAAAAGCCAGGAACTTCTACTCCAACCAAGGAGGTCCTCTGGGATCAATCCGAGAAACTCTGGAGATTAGGACAATGCACATTGTCATATCAAAGCACGAGGCCTTCAGAAGTTTGACTTTGGAATGCCAGCTGTAGAGAAGCAGAGAATTGTTGTATTGGTATAGCACTTGAGAGTGGAGTCCACCAAAAGCAAGGAGCAGTCAGAAGCCTGCAGTGGTAAGGACTTGTGTTTGTTTGTATGGGATGTTTTGTTTTGTTTGTTTTCTTCTGTTTTACCTATGCAGCCATGCTAAACTGGAATTTGCTGTTGTAGCCCATGTGGCCTGAAACATGATCCTCTTGCCTCTAGGGCACTGTGATTACTGGTGTGTTCCACTAAGCCACGGGCATGCGCGCGCTCTCTCTCTCTCTCTCTCTCTCTCTCTCTCTCTCTCACACACACACACACACACACACACACACACACACACACACACACACACACAATTTAGAAGATATTTATTGCCGGGCAGTGGTGGCACACGCCTTTAATCCCAGCACTTGGGAGGCAGAGGCAGGTGGATTTCTGAGTTCGAGGCTGAAGAGTTAAAAGAAGAATGCAGGCAGCCCAGACACTCTCAGCTTCCCCCCGCCCTCCCCCTTCCCTCCTCTCAACCCGCAGGCAGCCCAGACACTCTCAGCTTCCCCCCGCCCTCCCCCTTCCCTCCTCTCAACCCAGACTAGCCCAGACACTCCTAGCTTCCCCCTCCCCTTTTCATTCTAGTAAGCACATTTTACATCGTTACTCCCCTGACAC
>CM052703.1:7358021-7422597 GCA_028551405.1 Uromys caudimaculatus
TTCTATAAATACTCTTAATTTTAGCTGGTGGGGGTCGACTCCTCTTGTCTCTGCATTGACTATGGGTCGGCCCTAGTGCACTAGATTAGGCGCAAATAAACCTCTTGTATTTACATCAAGAACGGTCTCTCGTGCGTTACTGGGGGAGTTCGCTATCCCGAGGCTTGAGTGAGGATACCCCCGGATCGGGGGTCCTACAAGGCCAGCCTGGTCTACAGAGTGAGTTCCAGGACAGCCAGGGCTACACAGAGAAACCCTGTCTCGAAAAAACAAACAAACAAACAAAAAAAACCAAACCAGAAGTTTGGATATATTTTATTATATTTTTAAAGATTCTGTTTATTTTTTGTACATCAGAAGAATGATACATCAGAAGAAAGCATCAGATCGCATTACAGATGATTGTGAGCCACCATGTGGTTGCTGGGAATTGAACTCAGGACCTCTGGGAGAGCAGTCAGCATTCTTAACTGCTGAGCTATCTCTCCAGCCCCTTTATTTTTATTTTTATTTATTCCCTTTACATTCCACTCATTGCCCCCCTCTCAGTCACCCCCTCCCACAGTCCTTCCCCCATCCCACCCTCTCCTTCTCCTCTGAGCAGGTGGGGTCCCCTGGATATTCCCCCACCCTAGCACATCAAGTCTTTGCAAGGCTAGGAGCTTCCTCTGCCACTGAGGCCAGATAAGGCAGCCCAGCTAGTAGAACATATCCCACAAGACAGGAAACAGCTTTTGGGATAGCCCCCACCCCCACCCAACCCCCCTCCAGTTGTTGGTGACCCACATGAACACCAAGCTGCACATCTGCTACTTCTGTGGGGGGGGGGCAAGCTGCACATCTGCTACATCTGTGCACGGGGGGGGGGGGGGAAGGGGGGCACTAGCCCCACATTGTATCTCTTTAATCTTCTATTGTTTTGAATATTTATGCACCTTCTTTTGTCTTACATACTTTCTTAAAATTAAGCAGTAGCCTGCACATTTGCCGCAAGTAGCTTTTCCTCTTTAATTGTGAAATGTGACAATTATGGCTTTGCAAGAAAGAAAGACATACTTAGAAACTTATACCCAGTTGACCTGGTCCTTTTTCTCACTCAAAACACTGTGCCTTCACCTCTGATTTGTGCATCCTCTAGAAAAAAAACATTATCCCTGGACCAGAGGTTGACATGAACATTAGCTGTAGAGACACAGTAGGTTAAAGAACTGGAAGTTATGAAATACAGTCTCTGTGGTCTGCAGACCATGCCTGGGGTCACAGTTATCACTTTATTAAGGAGAAAGGGGGGGTGACTTGTTGGGAGTACTGGTCATATTATGTCATCTGAGATGGCTTTATAATCACCGTAATGGCTTCCCTGAGGGGAAAGCTAATGATTCCGGTATCTGGAGAGGAAGACTAAGTCTTACTGCCCTTGGTCTTAAATTATTAACACAGTGCCATTATATACAAGCAGATAGCCAGCACAAAGCCCACTGTATGACTAGATTACCAGGGCAGTGCCACTGTGGTGGTTAAGTTGTCAACCTAACACAATCTGAATCGCCTGGGCAGAGAGCCCCAATGAGTGACTATGTATATCAGGTTAGCCTATTGTCATGCCTGTGGAGAACTGTTTTACTCACTGTGGTCAATGGAAAGAATGTGTGTGAATGGTCAATAAATGTAACTGTCACCTTCTCATAGTGGCCCACTTAAAAAAGCATGCGAGCAGGAACACCTTGCTCTTTTGCCGACTTTGCTTCACTGTCATAGGTGAGTTCATCTTTCCTCTTCCTCCTCCTCCTCCTCTTGCTGCTGCTGCTGCTGCTGGTACTCTCCTGATATTAGAATCAGTGTCCAATGTGGACTGAAGACCAGTATCTCTCTAGGAATCCTCAAGGCCTTCCTTTGGCACAAACTGAGACTGCTAAGACACCCAGCCTCACAGGCTGATCAACTACCAGGTTCTCAGCCTCTCTGGCTTGGGACAGCTACTGTTGAACTATTCTGGCCGTGTGTGTAAGCTGACCTGAAGTCCTCTCATTGTATATTCATTCTGAATGTTCTGTCCTGATCCTATGCAGGACCTTGACTAGTACAGCCACACATACAACTAGGCAGCCAAAATAGTGCCTCCACGTACAGCTGGATGGAGAGCACTGCATAGCTTGTGTATGCTATTGCCAAAGCAGTGCGATGTGAAGACCTGAAGAATAGTATTTTATAACTGGGGGGTTTTCCCACCGCAGTTCCCAAATAACTCAGAGGCTTAATATTAATAAATGCCTGTGGGGCTGTGTAAGGCAGCCAAGTTTCTGGTCAAGCTAAGGTTTTAAACCCCGGTAGACCCAATAGGTTGTCTCCAGCAGGGGGCAACCCTATAAGGGACGGCAGGTGTTTACCATGTTCCTAGAACCCACTCCTGACATGTGGCTACATCTCTGCATAGGTCTGTGATATTTAGTCATGTAAAGGTCTCGTCCCCCCAAGCCCTGCCACAGGTAGAGGCGTGGTCACATAGCCTCAAGCCATCCCCATGCTAATGAGGCACCTAGAGGCTTAGCCACGCCCCTCCCCAGCCACCATTTCAACATCGACCCTCCCTGAGGTCGCAGGGGTAAGGATTCACCCATGCCACTCTCCGCCATGACAATAAACGCCCTGAAACCCTGGACTGTCTCTATTCATTGGGATCCTCCTTGGGGAATCAGGGAACCGGCCTTCGTCTAAAGAGCCGCTGTCTAGTCTCCCGCAGAAGGCCTCCCAGTGCTCCCAGCCACGGCTGCCACCAAACCAAACCATGTGAGCTAGCCGGCACCAAGACGCCAACAGTGGTCCCATCACGAGACCCTGTCACCCTCCTCCCCCTCTGCCCAGGCTAGATCCAGTCTGCGGTCCCACTTCGTTCTCAGTTCTTCAGCAGCATCCAGAGGCATCTGTAGTGCCCAAGAACCTGGGAACCCCATGGAGCTGGCGGCGAGTGTCTCCAGGAACCACGGCCGCCAAGGCCATGTCCCCCCACCCCTGGGCTGTGTTTTTTTGTTGTTGTTGTTTTTTTGTTTTTTTTGTTTTTGTTTTTTTTTTGTGGAGGCTTCTCACAGCCCAACACACGCCTGGCAGTCCATAGGGGTCCATGTGGTCAAATTTCCCGCGAGTCGCGCCTCTCCGAGGGCCACTGAGAGCTGTGGCGGACGTGTGGGACCATCACTCCACTGCACCAGTTGTATCCAACAAATGCCTAGGCCATAAGCTAGGCTCATTTGCTAATTCTTAACTTAATATCATGTTTATTCTAACCTGAGTTCAGCTACATGACTGTTTCTCCTCCACTTCTTAGGTCCATCTCAGTTGAAAACTCTTGTCAGACCATCTCTCAACCAGAAGTTCCACCTTCTAATCCTGCCTCAGCTTATTGGCCATTAGATTTTTATTGACAGGTGATTCTTCCACCCGGTACAGAGGAGACTACATCTCCCTCTTTTAGTCCAACAAAAGGCTCTTTCTCTAACATTATTAAACTGTATATATAAGAACAATTATGAAAGCTATCAGGTAAGAATCACATTCACAATGTCCAGTCCACATGCATTTGTTTGGAGGACTGTGAAAGGCAGCTAGTTACTGGTAGAGCCAACGCTAGAAAACCTGGTGACCCTGAAGGGACGGTAGGCATTTCGCCTATTCCCGGGCACCAGGCCCCTGTCACTAGTCACAGCCCTACATAGATTTGTGGCCATCAGTCACGTAAGGGCAACACCCCAAACCCCTCCACAGGTAGAAGACGTGACCTATGGTCACGTAGACTCAAGAGAGATCTCCATTTTAATGAGGTACCTAAAGGTCTGGAGGACTTAGCCAATAAACTCCTTCCCAGACACTCCTCCCTGCCAAAGGTATTTAACCTTAGACCCACCCTGAGAAGTGGGGTATGGTTTTACTCATCTACTTTCCACCATGACAATAAATGCCTTAAAATCATGACTGACTCTTTTCATTGGGATCCACCATGGGGAGCCATGGAAAAGGTCTTTGCCTATAGAGCCGTCATCTAATCTCCCGTAGATCTATCTATGCTTCCAGCCACAGCAGCCACCAAGCCCAAGCCAGCTGCCAACAAGCCAAGGACTCTCCCCTTGGATCCAGTCAGAGCTCTCCCCCTTTTCCCCCTTCGTCCCAGGCTAGATCCAGCCCACTGGCCCCCACTCCGTTCTCAGCTCTTCCACAGCTCCCAGAGGTGCGTGGGAGTCCAAGAGCCTGAGAACCAGACAGCCCCAGCCTCCTTGTGGGCCTGGGGACCCCAAGCCAGCTCTGGCTGTCCAGAGCCTCAAACTGTGCTTCCCCACCCCTGGAGCGGTGTCCTGGGGCTTCCCTACAGCTCAACACCCGCCCTGCGATGGTGTGGGGTAAGTGTGATCAAACTTCCCAAGTCCTGCCTCCCTGAGCAGGGAGCCCAGTGGCGAGCAGACACAGGAGCCCATAACCCTACATTTGGCAACCTTGGAGAAAGTACTCTACTGTCTATCCTACCTTAGTGATTCCAAAGCTCTGTACCTAAGTCACTTTCTTAAATCCTAAACAATTTAAGCTTAATTGTGAGATTGTGACTATCTAGTCTTCAACACCATCCAAAACCCGAGTAAGATAAATAGTACCTGAGTAGACAGGAAGCGCAGAGCAAGCAGCTTCCAAAACAATAAAATGACAGAAGTTACTAGCTATCTGGACAGACACCAAGATACTTCTGCAATGTTGGGGCATCATCTTCATCCTTCTGGCCCACAATATCTGATAGATGTTTTGTGAAGCAGGAATTATGAAGGACTACCTATCTTGTCTTGGCAAAGCTTGGCAGTCGACTTCCTTCCTTTTTTCCACAGCCTGGGCAGCATGCTGTCTGCAGTTGAGGCAAGGGCAGTTTCTTGCCCCGTGGCAGCTTGCCACATTTGAAGCAAACTCCATATGGAGGTTCATCATCCATCTTCTTTGAAGTAGTGTGGGGTTGCTGCCAGGAACAGACCTGTCTCACTGTCAAAATAAAACCTTTTTAAATGCCATATTGTGTAGATCTCTGATGTATATCTGAATAGGCAAGTCTTGCTTGTTTCTAGCTACTTACTATCTAATTAACTTTGAAAACATTTACAGGAGACTAAATAAAACTTATTTCTGTGATTAGCTAAACTAGTATGTAATGTTACTATAAGTTTTATTGACTGACTACTACCTTGTATTTCTTTTCTTTTCTTTTCTTTTTCTTGGTTTTTTTTTTTTTTTTTTTTTTTTTGGTTTTTTGAGACAGGGTTTCTCTGTGTAGCCCTGGCTGTCCTGGAACTCACTCTGTAGACCAGGCTGGCCTCGAACTCAGAAATCCACCTGCCTCTGCCTCCCGAGTGCTGGGATTAAAGGTGTGTGCCACCATTGCCCAGTTTAACTTGTATTTCTTAATTATCCTAAACAGTTTGTAATGGCAGCTTTTAAGAAGACTGGAATTTCACATTGCATTTTTTTCTTTCTTTTTTTTTTTTTTTTAAAGATTTATTTTTATTTATATGAGTACACTGTAGCTGTCTTCAGACACACCAGAAGAAGGCATCGGATCCCATTACAGATGGTTGTGAGCCACCATGTGGTTGCTGGGAATTGAACTCAGAACCTCTGGAAAAGAGCAGTCAGTGTTCTTAACTGCTGAGCCATCTCTCCAGCCCTCCACATTGCATTTTTTCAATGAATTGTATAGACACAATATTTTATACAAGAGTTGAAATATATATGTATATGTATATAATGTTGTAGCAAAATATAATCCTAACTCTATCAATATATAAAGACCATACTGAATGTAAAATATTTGGTTTATTAATGCTCTTTAGTCTAAATGTAGATTCAATAATCTATCCTTCTATCCTATTACTCCTATGTCCCCCTTTTTCTTTTCATCCCTCCTCCTCCCCTCTTCCTCCTGACATTAGTTAGGAGAAAAAGAAGGATAGAGGAAAAAAAAAGAGAAAAAGAGATCCTTGAATCCAACCTCCCTTACTTGTTTCCTCCATGACCAAGACCATTAACAACTTGTGATCAATCCCCCCTTAAACAACGACAAGCATCCATCACCCATCAAACAACCCAAAACCATCCACACCATCTTTTGGGAATGGGGTATCATTCTCTAAAATTACTTCCTGCTGTCTGGGAACAATGTCTCTTTGGGAGGGGCTCTAAGAAAAGTGAGATATTGGCCAGTCTTAAGAAAGCTAGCTGTAACATTTATTGTCCAGTCTCTGTGTAATATGAAAGTGTAGGTGCAGGACTTAACTGAAATCCTGGCTGGAACAATCTGAGAGGCCGGAACACATGGGGTCAGCCATTTTGAAGCTGTCCTAGAACATATGAGGTCAGCCATTTTGAAGCTGCCTTGGAAGCAAGCTTTGACGATACAGCTAGTGAGGTAGTCTGAGGCTTGTGTCTGGGCTTGGATTTCTTCTGCATATTGTCTGTGGTGCTCCTTCTGCAGTTTAGTTAGCACCTGGTGTTAGCGGCTGGCTTCATTTGCTCAGCTGAGTCTAGCAGGCTACTTCACTGGCTCTGCCTTCTGTTGGACCTGGCCAAGGCTCTTCAACCTGCCTTGCTTCTGTGCGGCTTCAGGCGTTCACCCATAGGCATCCTTCAGTTGTCACAGACCCTTCCACACTAGGCTGGGCTGGTGCCTTGGCACTGGGCTGGGGATGCAGAGGACCTGGATTGGGGTGCTGTTTTTCCTACCGGGCACAGGGTAAGCTGTGTCTAGTATTACATAAGAGACAAGAAGCAAGTTCAACACTCCCCTCCAAAAAAAAAAAGACAAAACAAACAAAAAAACATTGAATCTAAAAACTGATAGAAGGGGTTGGAGAGAATGCTTAGCCATTAAGAAAACTTGTTCTTGTAAAGAATCTAGGTTTCTCAGCACCCACACGGAGGATTACAACTATCTGTAACTCCAGTTCCAAGGGATACCACACCCTCTTCTGGACTCTGTAGACACTGCACAAGGGATGTCATGCCCTCTTCTGGACTCTGCAGACACTTCACAAATGTGGTACACAGACATACATGCATCAAAATCACCCATACGCATAAAATAAAAATGAACAAGTCTTTGAAAATATAATTATTTATCATATATGTATACCCACATGCCACAATGCACATGTGGAAGTCACAAGACAACTTGATGGAATTCTTTTTCTCCTTTGGGGTGGGTTCCATAGATTGAGCTCAGGTCACCAGGTGTGACAGCAAGCACATCTATCTTGCCGTTAACTATCTCACCAGCTGCCTTAGTTAGGGTTTCTATTGCTGTGAAGAGACACTATGACCAAGGCAACTCTTTTTTAAAAAACACATTTAGTTGGAGGCTCACTTACAGTTTCAGAGGCTTAGTCCCTTATCATCATGGCAGGGAGCATGGTGGCACACAAGCAGATTTAGTCCCAGGTAAGTTGCTCAGAATTCTACACCCTGATCTGCAAGCAGCGTGGGGCATGAGGTGGGGGTTGAGGGGGAACTAGGCCTGGCACAGGCTTCTGAAACCCCAAAGTCCAGCCTAGTGACACAAATTCTTCAACAAGGCCACACCTCCTAATCCTTCTAATCCTTTCAAACAGTTCTATTCTCTGGTGACTAACCATTCAAATATATGATCCTATGGGGACCACCCTTACCCAACTTGCCACACCAGCCCTCCACTAAACTCTCTCCCTCTCCTCTCTCCTCTCCTCTCTTCTCCCTACTTCTCTGTTTTGTTTTGTTTTTTTCAGACAAAGCCTTTCTCTATAGACCTAGCTGTCCTGGAACTCAACATGTAAACTAGGCTTGCCTTGAACTCATAGAAATACTCCTGCCTCTGCCTCCTGAGTGCTAGGATTAAAGTCTTGTACCCCATGACTGACTTTCTACTAAACATTTTGTTTTCTTGAATATTTTAAATATAATTTTTATTTTATGTGTATGAGTACTTTGCTTACATGTATGTCTGTGTACCATTTACATGTCTGGTGGCTGCTGAGGTCAGAGAAGGGTGTTGGACACTCTGGAACTGGAATCATGTGGGTGCTGGATATTGAACCTGGTCCTCTATAAAAACAGGTGCTCTTAACCTCTGAACCAACTCTCTAGACCTCCACTATAAGGGGTCGGTCTGGCACTACTGTGTACTCAAATGCTAAATACTGGCCCCCAGGATCTGGTGGCCCCTGATGAGGAGATCTTCACGTACACCAAATGATGCTACGTAAACCTTGCCCCCCATGTTACTGCTGATTGGTTAATAAAGACGACTACAGCCCAGGCAGGGCAGAAGAGAGGGAGCAGAGCAAAGATTCCCAGGCTTGGGGTCTGGGGTAGAGACCATGAGGAGAGAGGAAGGAGGAAGGTTATCGCCAGGGGGTGGGTGGATCCTCGGCACATGGCCATGAGGGCCGGTCTTATGGAGGAGGAGTGGTCCAGGCAGAACATGACCAGTGATATCTCAGGAATCAGCACAGGGAAGTAGACAAAGCAGCACAGAGGGTTGATACCTGCTCAGCTCTAGTGCTCTTAAGCTTATTGTAAATCTGAAAGTGTCTGTCTTTTATCTGGGAGCCATATGGTCTGAAGTGGGGTAGAAACCCCTAATAGATATTCAAAGACTACAGGGGGTGTAGCAACCGCCAGAATAATAATTAGCACGACACTCCCTCTAACCTCTTATTTGAACAAAACCGAAACCTTTCTCATACATATGCACCTTGCAGTGTCTCCCTGGAGTCCATTCTTCCTGGACTGAATAGTTGAAGCAATCCTAAGAGTTGTTTACCCATTACAGCCTCTGACTGTTGGTATACATGGTGCTCAGGAAAATCAGGAAAACACTATTTTACTTGTGACTTTTCATTTAGTTATGAAAACAGAACACCAGAAAGTAAAATTCTCTCCTCTCTCTCTCTTTTTTTTTTTTTTAAGATTTGTATTTATTTATTGTATGTAAGTACACTGTAGCTATCTTCAGACACCCCAGAAGAGGGCATCAGATCTCATTTTTTTTTTTGTATATTTGGTTCTTTTGGTTTGTTTGGTCTCTGTGTAAACCTGGCTGGTCTAAAACTCACTCTGTAGACCAGGCTGTCCTGGAACTTGGAGATCTCCCTGCCTCTGCTTTCCAAGTGGTAGGATTAAAGGCCTGAGCCACCACTGCCCAGCTATGTTTGCTCTTGTTGGAATGTACTTTTATCTGTTGAATCTTATTTTTGGTTTTTATTTTGCATGCTTTTGATGTCATGTATGCATTAATTCATTTTGACTCTTTAAATGAGTTGCTTTGCATCACACACACACACCCCAAAAAAACCTCACCAAACATAACACCGGGTTCCTCGTAGTCATTTGAAAAACACCATTCAGTTAACCTTGCTTGTTTTGTTTGGTTGCTAGTTTTGTTTCTGTTTGTTTGTTTGATTTTGGTTTTTCTTTTTTTGTCATTTTTGTTTTTGTTTTTTGAGACAGGGTTTCTCTGTGTAGCCCTGGCTGTCCTGGAACTCACTCTGTAGACCAGGCTAGCCTCAAACTCAGAAATCTGCTTGCCTCTGCCTCCCAAGTGCTGGGATTAAAGGTGTGCTCCATCACTGTTCCCGGCTGTTTGTTTTTTTAAAGACAAGGCTCACTATGTACAAACTCAGAAATTCACCTGCTTCTGCCTCTGTGCTAGAATTAAAGGTATGTGCCTGGCTGTGGTGTTTTCTGAAACAGGCTCTCCCTAGGTAGCCCAGCCCAGCCTGGAACTTACTCTGTAGCTCACAGCAATCCTCTTGCCTCTACATCATAAATTCTAGGATTACAGAACCACTACACTCAACTTTTTTTTTTTTTTTTTTTTTTTTTTTTTTTGGTTTTTCGAGACAGGGTTTCTCTGTGTAGCCCTGGCTGTCCTGGAACTCTCTCTGTAGACCAGGCTGGCCTCGAACTCAGAAATCCACCGGCCTCTGCCTCCCAAGTGCTGGGATTAAAGGCGTGCGCCACCACTGCCCGGCAACTTTTTTTTTTAAAGATTAATTTATTTTATTTATATGAGTACACTGTAGCTGTCTTCAAACACATCAGAAGAGGGCATCAGATCTCATTACAGATGGTTGTGAGCCACCATGTGGGTGCTGGGAATTGAACTCAGGACCTCTGGAAGAGCAGTCAGTGCTCTTAACCAGTGAGCCATCTCTCCAGCCCCTACACTCAACTTTTAACTGACTGAAATTTCAGACTCAGTGAAGTCAATAAGAAAACAGCACAAAGGTCATGGACACAAGAGGACAGTTGTCACCACCTGCTAGAAAGCAACTAAGCTTAGGACATTCTTAGCATCATTTTCACCATCCCCACTAGAGGGCGCTGTTACACAATTGCAGGCACTTCCAAGCTAAGCCTTGGTGTGAGGAGCACAAATATTAATCAGTGGCCATTTACTGAACAGTCGTGTCATCCAGTGCTGTACTAAGACTCAACAAAGGCTTTATGGCTGGTAGGAGGGTTCAGTGGATAAAAGGTACATATCACCAAGCCTGCTGACCCACATAGTAGAAGGACCTACTCCTGCCAGAGTCATTATGCCTCCATGTGCGCATTCCAAGTATCTTTCCTCACCAAATAAACGAATAAAAGTACATACATACATGCATTCATTGCACACATACATACATAATGTACATATATGGTGATTAAGACGTTAATCCCAGTGACTGCGTACTTGTGGCTAAAACCCAAGATGGCGGTAGAAAATATGAGTACAAGGTGAAAGACACAATTTCGTACAATGAGAGAGTCCTGGATATCTGTTGCCCCAAAATGGAAATGTAAACACTGAAAATAGTTAATATGGTAAACTTTGTGTTGTGTCTACTTCATAATTTGTGAGAGAGAGGGAGAGAGAAAGAGAGAGAGGGAGGATGAGTGACATGCGTGGTGTTCCATTCCAGAGGTCTGAAGTGGGCAGGAACTCTTCCATGGGCAGCTGGAGCTCACAGGTACAGAGACATGAGAAAGCAGAGCGTAGGTCAGCATTTCAAAGGTGATCTGAGCTTCTCCTTTCTATATACAGGCTTTGACTTTCTATATATCTACTTATATGCATGAGTTTGTGTAACACACACTTTTATTAATTTTATTATTGTGTGTGTAGATATATATGCATGTGCTATATCGCTCATGGGGAGTCAAAGGACAGGTTGCTCGTGTAGAAGTCGGAGGGGTAGGTTCTCTTTCCACCATGGAGTCTCAGGACTGAATTCAGGTAGTCGGGTTTGGCAGCAAGAATACTTTCACTGGCTGAGCCATCTCCCCTACTCCCTTTCATTGGGGGTCACCACTGCTAATCCTTTAATCACAGTGCTCAGGAGACGAGACAGACAAATCTATGTGAGTTCAAGGCTTGCCTCATCTTCATAGCAAAGATGCTGTATAGCCATAGTGAGCCATGGCTATATAGTAAAACCCCCATCTCAAAAAAATTATAATCAGTCGGGCAGTGGTGGCGCACGCCTTTAATCCCAGCACTTGGGAGGCAGAGGCAGGTGGATTTCTGAGTTCGAGGCCAGCCTGGTCTACAGAGGGAGTTCCAGGACAGCCAGGGCTACACAGAGAAACCCTGTCTCGAAAAAAAAAAAAAATTATAATTTCCCTCCCCCTACCTCCCTCCTTTTTCTTTGGTGTGTGTGTGTGCGTGCACCCTTCAGGAATTAGCCCAGCTCTGTCCCTCTACCAGACAGGTCCCAGCTTGTCAGGTTAGTGGCAGTATATTTACCCACTAAGCAATCTCACTGGCCACTACAAGCCTTAGCCTATTACTCTGACCGAGGTTTTTAGTCTGTGGAAAATGTGGCAGCTTCCTTTCCATAACTTATCATTTCTGCATGCATGCTTTAAACACTTTCTGAGCTCCCCACTCTGTTCCAAGCACTATGTAAGTCACTGTGGTCCAGTAGTGATGTGCACAGATGCTTACAAAATACCTCTCCTTCTGGCTAGAGCACGAAAGTCCCACCAATTTTTTTTTTTAATTTCATATTACCCAATCTTCAATCATTCACCAGGAGGTCAATGGGAATGGCTGTCTGGAGAACGCAAGGGAAAGAATAACTTCAGAAGCAAAGAGTCCTAAGGTTGCCTTGACAACAAGATCAGAGCAAGTCCAGTGGTGCCAGGGCCAGCTCTGAATCTCAGCTGATCGTCCACTCAGTGTCACCTTGGACTCCTCCTACAGCTAGCCTGGCTTTGTTCCAATTCTGCAGAAGCACAGAAAGGCCCCCTCTAAAACTGTCGGAGACTGCAGAACCTGTGTGGGGTCAGGAGCCAGAGTCTGGTTTAAGAACCCAACAAAAAGTCAAAAAGTAGCTACTTGACTTTGGATTCTACGAGTGTGATTGAACCTCAGTTTCCCCATTTGTAAAGTGGAGATATAATAGTACTTCAGAGGGTGCTATGAGGATGTAATCACAAGACCTGGAGGGCAATAGCACAGCTAACAATCACTTGAAAACATAAGCTGAGGGGGTGTGGGAGGTTGGGGATGGGGAGTGGGGGTAGCACCCTTTCGGAGACAAAGGGGAGGAGGGAGGGGCTGAAGAACCCTGGGGGAACATTTGGAATGTAAATAAATAAAATAAAAAAGAAAGGAGGGAAGGAGGGAGAGAGAAAGAGAGAGAGAGAGAGAGAGAGAGAGAGAGAGAGAGAGAGAGAGAGAGAGAACACAAGCTGAGCTGGAGCCCAGAGACCACCCAAGTCCTTCATCAGCTGAGAGAGCAGAGGCCCAGCATCCTGGCAAGACTAAAACAGCAATGTGTGGTGGCAGCGGTAGACAGACCCACTTTTAAATCTTGGCTCTACCCTTTGACTTCAGGAATTTTATCTAATCTATGAAATGTAGCAAGATTGTTGCCAGGAGTAAAGGAGAAATGCTAAGCTCCTGGCACCAATGCCTGATATAGAATTGTTGACCTTAAAATGCTTCTTTGCTTCATTCTTTCTGGTTTCGTTTTTGGTTGGTTGGTTGGTTTGGTTTGGTTGTTGTTGTTTGTTTTTGGTTTTTTGTTTGGTTTTGCTTATTTGGTTTTTTTTTTTTTTTTTTGGTTTTTTTCGAGACAGGGTTTATCCTGGAACTCACTCTGTAGACCAGGCTGGCCTCGAACTCAGAAATCTGCCTGCCTCTGCCTCCCAAGTGCTGGGATTAAAGGTGTGCGCCACCATTGCCGCGCTTGTTTGTTTTGGTTTGTTTGAACCTCAGAGTCAAATTTAATCCTAATTTGAAAACGCAGTTCCCACCCCTGTCAGCAGCTGACCTAAGTGGGTACATGTTAGAAGCCCACACGGAGTCCCTAACAATGGGTAGGCCTTGGCTAGAGTTTGCTGGTCTGTGACAGGAGAAAATGATAGTAACTACCTCCAAGTGCTCTTTCTGGAGGTATCTGGTAAGAGTTCCTTCCCCTTGCTCGGATGTGGGACAGGGTCTTGCTATGTAGCTCTGTTTGGAGCTCACTAATCTTCCAGCATTACCGTCCACAGCGCTGAGATTATAGGCACGCAGCACTGTGCCTGCCTTAAGTGTTTGTTATTTTGTCATGCAACCATGGCTTTGATCAATGAGACTCTCCAGTAGATAAGTGTAATGGTAACATTCATTCGCCAATTGCTTCATGCTTTTGTGTGCTAGGCTGTTATCACAGCTGCAGTTCACAGGATTCAACAAGTCTATTGCTCTTTTGTTCCTCACAGTCCAGAAGGGGCTGAGGCTGTAGACTAATCTGATAAAGTGCTAGCTTAGCATGGGTTCTCTTCCTAGCAATGAAAAAACAAACAAACAAACAAAAAAGCGCACATAATCCCAGCATTTGGGAGGTAGAGACAAGAAGGTCAAAAATTCAAGGTCATCCTCTGCTGTGTATGGGGTCATCACCTTGTACTACACAAGACCTCACTTCAGCACAAAACAAGAGACAGGTCATGGCCACAGGACTTGAGCCACAGGGCTTTGAGGACAATCTGGCTAGCCAGCTCTTAAAAGTATAGACTCTGCAGCACTTGGAAGGCAGAGGCAGGTGGATTTCTGAGTTCGAGGCCAGCCTGGTCTACAGAGTGAGTTCCAGGACAGCCAGGGCTACACAGAGAAACCCTATCTTGAAAAACCAAAAAAAAAAAAAAAAAAAAAAAAAGACTCTGGGACTGGGGAGAGAGTTAATAAAGTACTTACCATGCAAACATGAAGAACTCACATGGTGGTGTACATCTATAATCCTAGCATTAGAGAGACAGAAAAGGGAAGATCCCTGGATTTACTGGTCAGCCAGCCCAGCCTGCTAGCAAGCTCTAAACCAATAGGAGACCCTGTATCACAGAACAAGGTGTACCGCCGAGAGCGGACTGTTGGTCCACATCCCCACACACTCCCAAGCAGGTGCGCGCACACATTTTATGTTGATAAAAATTCGTGCTTGAGCTTGCATCATGTACACATATGTATAAACCCTGGAGCCAGACAGCTGAGATTGCTGTAAGCCCTGCTGGTTTGACATCTTGTACAATCCTTCTCCGTCCCGTGCTCCCACACAGAAGTAGCCATGGTACTTCACTCATGGGTTGCTCTGAATACTAAGTCATTTTGTTTTGGTAAAGGGCTTAGAATAGGCTCCAGCACCTGGGAAGTTCTCTGTGCATGTTTGTTTGCTTGCTTAATTAATAAAAACATGGCAGCACTCAGATAGGAAAGTGACTTCTGTGAACAGGAAAGAGAGAACATGAGAAAAGGGGTGTGGCCCCTGTATTCAGTTTACCCTTTTTTTTAACTCAAAATATTCCCAAGAGCCACATCTGGAAGGACTGTGGAGGGGCTTTGTTGACTCTTAGTTTGCAGGTAGAGAAACTCGAGTCAGAGAGAGGAAAAGTGATTTGGCAGGCTACAAGGGTCAAACATGTCCATATCCCAATCTTTATGAATATCAGACACTGTATGTCAGAGGGACATTTAAAGACTTTGAGGCAGGGAGACTCTTAACTTATCAGGGCGGATCCAAGGCCATCACAAGTTTCTTTTTTTTTTTTTTTTTCCCCAGTTTTTTGAAACAAGGTTTCTCTGTGTAGCCCTGGCTGTCCTGGAACTCACTCTGTAGACCAGGCTGGCCTCGAACTCAGAAATCCACCTGCCTCTGCCTCCCGAGTGCTGGGATTAAAGGCGTGCGCCACCACTGCCCGGCTCACGAGTTTCTTTTAAGGGAAAGTTGGAGGTGAGGAGAGACTGCGTGTGACCAGGACTCTGCTCTCTCTCCACCCTCTTCCGATGCAGCCCTTCTGATCTGAGCCTTTATTTTCCTGCTCTTTGTCCTAGGTACCATGCTTTTACTTTGAGCTTTGATAAAATGCCCCTCTCCCACCCCTCCCCATGCCTTTGCAACAGGTCAGAGAGCCCTTATCTCAGCAGCAGAAGCCAGAGTAGAATCAGAAAGCCAGTGGGAACCTTTGCCAAGAACTCACCTTTGAGCAAGATGCACCTTTGACAAAGCTGATGAGGTTCGAGGACGTTGCCTACAGTAGAGAAGAATGGGGGAGGGGGATGGAGGGATGGGAAGGGGAAGGGGGAGGGGATGGGGGGGAGTGTCAGGTCCTCAGGAGAGAAGACTTGGTGGATGAGATGGGAAACTGGCAGGAAACCACTTCTCCAGAGCTGTGTGTGCAGAACTAACTAGCCTGGGCAAAGAGGCCTGTTGAGGCTGGTTTTGAGGGAAGTGGGTTCAATTTTGGACACCTGAAATCTGTGAAAGCTCAAATCTCATATAA
This sequence comes from Uromys caudimaculatus, assembly GCA_028551405.1. Taxonomy (NCBI): domain Eukaryota; kingdom Metazoa; phylum Chordata; class Mammalia; order Rodentia; family Muridae; genus Uromys; species Uromys caudimaculatus. Next base: position 7,373,832 of record CM052703.1, read on the forward strand.
AATGGAATGCTGTTTGCTTTACAACTCCGCTCATCCTCAAATCCTCAAATTTCATTATTTATGACAACCAGTGTAGATACTACACAACTGTCTTTTTGTATTATTTAGGACATGTTCAGTAGACACAAGTGGCTTTTTATTTGTTTGTTTATTTTTTTGTTGTTAAGTCGGAGTCTTGCTGTGTAGCTCTGGCTGGCCTAGAACATGTTATGTAGGCTAGACTGCCCTCTCTTTTTTTTTTTTTTTTTTGGTTTTTCAAGACAGGGTTTCTCTGTGTAGCCCTGGCTGTCCTGGAACTCACTCTGTAGACCAGGCTGGCCTCGAACTCAGAAATCTGCCTGCATCTGCCTCCCAAGAGCTGGGATTAAAGGCATGTGCCACCACTGCCCGGCTCTAACTAATCATGCCCAGTTGCCTCATCCTCCTCAGCACTGGACGTACAGGAGTGTGTCACCATGCCCATCTCAGACACAAGTTATGGTTGTCATTTGAGAAGGGTCTCTATGTAGTTCTAGCTGTCCTGGAACTTGCTATGTAGACCAGGCTGGCCTTGAACTCATAGAGCTCCAGCTGCCTCTGCCTCCTGAGTGCTGGGATTAAAGGTGTGTGCCAGCATACCCTGCTTTAGACACAAGCTTTAAAAATATTCTAGGTTTGTTCATTTGTTTGTTTTATATTTTGTTGTTTTGAGAGAGGCTTCCAATCCCTACTAAGCACAGAATGGTGGCCTTGAACTTCTGATGATCTTGAGTCTCTCCAGAGTCCTGGGAGTACAGGCATGCCTAGCTTTCTTTGAGATAGGGCTTCACTCTGTACCTCAGGCTAACAAGCAGCACACAATGTAGACCAGACTGGCCCTCCTGACTCTGCCTCCTGAATGCTGGGATTACAGGCATTTGCCACAAAACCTGGAGTTAGTTAAACCTGGGAATGCAGAACCTGCAGCAGTAGAGGGCTAATTATATTTGGACAGAAATGTCCTGCAGCATGAAAAAAAAAATTAGGTTGCTACTGCTGGAGAGAAAAAGAAATGACAAAATCCAGGCTTGGCCTTTCACGGGCATAATGGGTGATGCTGGGTTGGGTGGGAGTAAACGTACCTGAAGTTTCTTGAAGGCTGTTTGTTTGTCATACGGATTACCAGTTCTTCAGGATGTTTGTCATAGAGAAGCAGCTGCCAAGATATTCTCTGCAGCACTGTTTACAATGGGAACTGCTGGACAGTGCAGGTGAGTTAAACACATGGTGTCCAACTGTACAGGCCAATGTATCTCACCCTGTTTTAAAAACTAGTGCTCTGGAGGAAGGTTGAGAGACGTGACCCAATGTTGTTGTTGTTTGTTTTTTGGGGTTTTTTGTTTGTTTGTTTGTTTGTTTTTCGAGACAGGGTTTCTCTGTGTAGCCCTGGCTGTCCTGGAACTCACTCTGTAGACCAGGCTGGCCTCGAACTCAGAAATCTGCCTGTCTCTGCCTCCCAAGCGCTGGGATTAAAGGCGTGCGCCACCACCGCCCAGCTTAATTATGTATTTTTACGTGTGTCTGTCTATGTACATATGAGCACAGATGCTCTCAGAAGGCAGAAGAGGGTGCTGGGGCCCCTGGAGCTGGAGGCACAGGTGGTTGTCAGTTATCTGATGTGATTGCCGCAGATGACCTTGGGACCTCTGCAAGAGCAACATGCATTCTTAACCACTAAGTCATCTCTTCAGTCCCGAGATCTCATTTTTAAAGAAAAAAACAATACATTAAAAAGTCTGGGAAGACAAATAACAAAAGGCTTCTGATGATTCTCTCTAGCTGATGGGGCTAGAGGAAACGGCAGCGGCTTTCCTCTGGCTGGCCAAATATTCTCCAGTTTAACACCAACACGGTAAATGCAAATTATCTGCAAAAATAACTAAGAGGAATACTATTGCTATCCGCTTTGTATCTAGATATTTCCACTTGTTGTCTTGCTTATTCTTAGAAGAGCCCTGTAGGGAGAAGTTACCAGGCTCACTTACTATGTGGAAATTGAAGCAAACACCAAGTAACTCACCTACGATGACATAGTCCACAAGGGCCAGAGCCAACCATTTCCAGCTAAGACCAAACACTTACCTTCAGCGAAAGAATCCCCAGGGCCCCTGCGATTTGTTCTAGGCAACTTTTTAGCAGGAGAGTGGAGATGGTTAGAGGCAGTCTTACACCATAGCCCTGGTTGTCCTTGAGCTGAATATGTAATCCAGGCTGCCCTGGAACTCACTGTGCCCCTGCCTCTGTCTCCCTAGGGTAGGACTGAATCAGCAGTCTTCTGTGTATTCAGTACCCTTGACTTGCCTCCCTCTCAGGAGAGAGGACAGTGCTCTGACAGTCATCTCGCTGCTCCTGAACTTGAGCATTGGTCTTGGAAACAGTGCACCTGTTTCCTGTTTCGTTGTTCCCATTCTTCTTGATAAGTCAGAATAAACTAGTCTCTTGAAAATAGACTAGGGACAGAGGAGCTGGTACCCTAGCACAGCACCTGACTTGGGGGGGCTCTGACTGGTTGTCCTAGGTGCTTCCCAATATGCCTCCTTCATCCTGATTCCTAGAGCATAGGTCACTGGAAAACAACCTTCTCTTCTGTAAACACCAGTGACCTGCCCCACTTCTCCAGCACATGGTAACCTAGGACCCTGAGATAAACGTTGGTTTCCATTGTGAAGTAACCAAAGGGAGAGACATGCCAGACTAGAGTTGGTACCCATACCACTTTATACAGTGTTTGGCATAGAACCACTGTCTTAGTCAGGGTTTCTATTCCTGCACAAACATCATGACCAAGAAGCAAGTTGGGGAGGAAAGGGTTTATTCAGCTTACACTTCCATGTTGCTGTTCATCACCAAAGGAAGTCAGGACTGGAACTAAGCAGGTCAGGAAGTTGGAGCTGATGCAGAGGCCATGGAGGGATGTAACTTACTGGCTTGCTTGCTTCTTCTGGCTTGCTCAGCTGGCTTTCTTATAGAGCCCAAGATTACCAGCCCACAGATGGTACCACCCATAAGGGGCCCTCCCCCCCTTGATCACTAATTGAGAAAATGCCTTACAGCTGGATCTCATGGAGGCATTTTCTCAACTGAAATTCCTTTCTCTGTGATAACTCCAGCTTGTGTCAAGTTGACACAAAACCAGCCAGTACAACCACCAGTGTGGGATGACTTCATCCCTGACCACAGAAATCAGCCAGGTAACTGGGGGACTGTAATGACCCAGGGTCACGGAGGAAGGGGCCAGGGAGCTTCAACACTGGATACCTCAAATATGAGACAGAAGTTGGCTACCTCCCCTCTCCCAACCTAGTGACATAAAGCTGCCTCCCCCACCATCAACCCTGGCAGGAATTTATCACCATGACAGTTACCAGGCGCCACTCTTTGTGTGACCTTAGAATGCTTTCTCCCCCAGACCCTACGGCCCCTGAGCATGCAAATGAAACATCTTCCAACACCCCTGCCCTGGCCAATGGTATCTGGCCACATATACCTTGTCCCAGAGACCCTGGCCACCTCCACATGGACATAAAATACCGCTTTCTCCCCACCAATAAATGACCCAGTTCTCTGAAGCTGTTCCCGAGGGTGTTAATTGCCCTCATGCTCACTGCCTACCAAGATCCTGCAGTGCACTCTTGGAGCACATATACAGACCAGGCTGGTCTTCCGTCTCCGAGTGCTGTGAGGTGAGAGGTGTATAATACCTCGCGCAACTTTAAAAAGAATCTTTAAAGAAAACACCATACAGCAAAATCTATTTTTTTTCTTTCCTGTATACAAGCCTATGCATTTTAACATACAGAGAGAGAGAGAGAGAGAGAGAGAGAGAGAGAGAGAGAGAGAGAGAGAGAGCGCACTCCAACCAGGATGCAGAACACCCATGGGACTATTTAAAACATTATTTATTTTTATTTTATGTACACTGGTGTTTTACTTACATGTATGTCTATGTGAAGGTGTCAGTCTAGAACTGGAGTTACAGATGGTTGTGAGCCGCCATGTGGGTACTGGGAATTGAACCTGGGTCCTCTGAAAGAGCAGCCAGTGCTCTTAACCATTGAGCCATCTTTCTAGAGACAGGGTTTCCTCTGTGTAACCCTGGCTGTCCTGAAACTTGCTTGTAGACCCAGCTGGCCTCAGATTCATTGAGATCTGCCTGCCTCTACCTCTTGCCTCTCAGGTGCTGTGATTAAAGGCATGCACCATCACTGCCTGGTGCCATGGGACTTTTAATTTCTAATTGTATACTAAGGAAATTGAGGAGAAGGAGTAATTAAGGAGTTTGAGTAATGACCCAGGACAGGGGGATGGAACTCAAGTCAGTGGGCTAGTAGTGGCAGCGATCACTTTTAGCCGTTGAGCCGTCTAGCTAACTCCCAACACTGAGCCTTGAAGTGGAGCACTCTGCTTCGTCACGGATGGTAAGTGTCTCAGCATCAGTACTGTCTACTCTGGAGATCCTAGGAGAGCCTTCAGGAGCAAGGAGTAGTGGCTCCAGCCTGCAGCCCTAGGATCTTGGCTACACATCGAGCTCTAGACCAGCCTGGACCACAAAGGATAATGAAATGTCTCCCCCCCCCCTTAAAAACTCAGTTGTTTTGAGACTATCAATTGATGCACATACCCCCAAATTATCTTTTTTTCTGATTCTTCTTGGAGAAATTTTTTTCATCACAAGTAAATGTGTGTGTGAGTGAATTTCTATGTGAGAGTATATGTGTGAGTGTGTGTAGGTATTTGAGCGTGTGTGTGTGTGTGTGTGTGTGTGTAAAAGAGATTGTGCCTGCGAGAGTGCTGTGGGTTTACATGTGCATATATGTTACATATGTGTGTGTATGGTGTGTGTGGTGCATGTGTGGTGTGTGTGTATGGGTGTGTATATGGTGCACATGTACGTATGGCACCTGTGTGTGTGGCTGATATGTGAGTGTGGTATGTGTGTGTAGCTGGTCTTTGCTACTTTGTGGGTTCTTCTTATTCCCACCCTTTACCACCCTGGTTTCACCCCCTATCACTAGATAGGAGAAAAAGAAAGATGGGGGGAGAGAGAGAGAGAGAGAGAGAGAGCAAGAGCTGAATCTAATTTCTTTCTTCTTGTTTCTTCTTTGAGCACAACTACTAACGAAAGAACGAACTGCAACCAATCTCCCTGAGCAACGAACAACCACCAATCCTGCCTATCAGGACTGTAACATTTATACAGCCTCTGGACATTCCCAGAATTCCAAAGGTCACACAATCGCAGAAACTGTCTGCAGCTGGCAAAACCATGCCTCTGCTAGAGCACATGGCAAATCACAGTCAGCTGCTATGGACGGCTCAAAGAACCCCACATTCCAACACTTGGAATTAAAACAAAAACATATTCTTATAATATTTCTGTATTTTTAAAGAAACTGAAATTCCAAAAATTCTCACTAGTTTTAAGCCATTAATTGTGGTGTATGTAGCAGGAAATTATAAACAAAGACATCTTCAATGAACTAAGTGCTTTTCAGGTCAGTGGCCAAGGTTTTCAGACCTCTCCTGCTCAATTCTAATCTTTATAAGATTTTCATTCCTGTGGAAATATAACACATCCTTATACTATAAAGGTTGATTTAATTCTACAGTTGTTTTTTTCCCTATAATTTGGTGTCTCTTGGCTGAAATGGTTCATAATTTTTGCTGAGGCACAAGCCACGCCCCCAAAACAGTTTACCAATGATAATCTTGAATATGTCTTTTGGACCTACACTCATTGGTCCAGTGGCAACCATATCACCTGCATATCCCTGGAAGCCTATGCCTTCTTTCTGGTTTATATGTATGTATGTATGTATGTATGTATGTATGTATTTATTTTTGGTTTTTTTTTTTTCGAGACAGGGTTTCTCTGTGTAGCCCTGGCTGTCTTGCTGGCCTCGAACTCAGAAATCCACCTGCCTCTGCCTCCCAAGTGCTGGGATTAAAGGCGTGTGCCACCACTGCTCGGCTCTGGTTTATATTTAGAAAAACCATTGCCCTTAGAGATATTCCTTCACAATTTTCTTGCAAATAACCATATTTCCCACAATTAAGCACTGGGCATGTTGAGATCTGGGACCTTTAGTGTCTAGGTTACAGTCTCTTTGCAAATAACTGTATTTCCTGCAATTGAAACACCAGGTATTTTGATATTGGAGGCCCATAGCTACAGTTTGGGCTATAATTACACATTAGAACCAATATGGGTCGTTTCCCCTACCCACTTCTCCAAAAGCGCTCCTCACGCCTTTAATGGTGTAAGAACTTTTTGCATTCGGTATTCGAATTTTCATACTACAAGGTCTCGATCAATACCTGCCTTGAGTCAGGGTCTAATATGGCTTTGTTCACTGCTGAGACTAATCTTTGTTTTAAAAAAAAAAAGAAAAAATCAGTGAAGGCTTCTCTGGAGCCTTGTCAAATCTTTGCAAACGATGTGGACTTTTTCCTGAACTCCTCAATTCTGTCTCAAGCTCTCAAAACCAGTAAGCTGCATGGTTCTATAACAGAGTCATCGCATTGAATCTGTCCTTGTATATCGGAGTGCCATCCTGCACTGCGCAACTGGTCTTTCAGTATTTGCAGCTTCCTCCTCCACCATGTTAACCACGGCAACTGCGGACCAGTCTGTAGCACCGCCATTACCAATCCCTTCCTGTCTGGGGGAATAATTCTATTTTGAGTAGCCCAATTATTTAGAATTTGTTTCACATAAGGCTTATGTATCCCATATGAAATCACGGCCTCTTTAAAACTCCTCAGATCTATCATTGCTATAGGACACCATCCTCTCTCATAACCTTGCTCCACGCCATTAGCGGGCGTATGCTGTCCTACGACTGGGAAAGCGGATGGTGGCGTCCTAACCCCACGCTGCCCCTCCGCCCACTCTGGTTGCAGTTGGTTAGAGATTAACCCTTTCTTTTGAACAGGCTGTTTCATCAAATTGTCCTCCCACCCTTTCAGCCTTTCTCTGACCCCATAGCCCTCACGCACAGTTCCTTCCCTCTTTCCTACTGTGGGAAACTCCTGCTGTCTATGGGGCTGAGCCTTTTTGTTCTCTTCCTTTCTGGTGCTCCTCAGCTCCCAGGAGTTCCACCTCCACCCACAGCTTCTCTGGTTACACAGCCAGCTCTGCACCCTTTCAGACAAGAGAGCAGAATGTCCCCTGCTGTTTTCTCATTCCAGCCTTTCTAATTGTGTGTGTGTGTGTGTGTGTGTGTGTGTGTGTGTGTGTGTGTGTGTGTGTGTGTGTGTGTTTTTCTTGGATCCCTCTAATTCCACCTGCATGTTTTTCAACCACTCAGCCATTCTTCCAACCTTTTTGAAACAGAATATTCGAAAAAGAAAAAAGCAGAAAATCCCCTCTGGGTCCAAAGCCAGGGATATACCAACAGTAGCCAGGGATATACCAACAGTCACGGCCACAATACACATTTTGTGACATCTTGAAGAAAAGTATGGATTCCTTCACCCCCTGCCATTTCCTCTATGGCATTTTATTTATTTTTATTTATTATATTTTAGTTTTTCGAAACAGGGTTTCTCTGTATAGCCCTGGCTGTCCAGGAACTCACTGGAGACCAGGCTGGCCCCCTATGGCATTTGAAATCAAATTTTCCATTTCTACCTGTAACTTTTGACGCCCACTTTAAGGTACCACTTATTGCTACTTTGTTCTTTGTTCTTTGAGGGAGAGGGAGATCTCTGAATCTAATTTCTTTCTTCTTGTTTCTTCTTTGAGCACAACTACTAACGAACTGCAATCAACCCCCCAAACAACAAATAACCACCAATCCCACCTATTAGGACTATAACATTTATATATCCTCTGTAAATTCCCAGAATTCCAAACGTCACACAATCATACAAACTATCTGCAGCTGGCAAAACCATGCCTCTGCTAGAGCACGAGGCAAATCACAGTCAGGTGCTGTGGATAGTTCAAAGCAGCTCCATATCCCCACACCTGGAACTAAAATGAAAATTTATTCTTATAATATTTTTGTTTTTAAATAAACTAAAAATTCCAAAATTGTCATTACATGTGTGTATGTATGGTGTGTGCGTGTGTGTGTGTGTGTGTGTGTGTGTGTGTGTGTGTGTGTGTGGTGCATGAATGTGTGTGATGTGTGTGTGTGGGGGGAGTACATGTGGGTATGTTTGTGTGTGTATTGTTGTGTGTGGTGTATGGTATGTTTTGTGTGTGAGAGTGTGTGTGTGTGTATGTGGGGGTGTCCCTGTGTGCATGGTATGTTTGGTGTGTATGTATTTATGAAGTGCATGTGTGTGTGTGTGTGTGTGTGTGTGTGTGTGTACTGGCTGGTTTTGTGTGTCAACTTGACACAAGCTGAAGTTATCACAGAGAAAGGAGTTTCAGTTGAGAAAATGCCTCTATGAGATCCAGCTGTAAGGCATTTTCTCAATTAGTGATCAAGGGGGGAGGGCCCCTTGTGGGTGGTGCCATCTGTGGGCTGGTAGTCTTGGGCTCTATAAGAGAGCCAGCTGCGCAAGCCAGGGGAAGCAAGCCAGTAAGGAACATCCCTCCATGTCCTCTGCATCAGCTCCTGCTTCCTGACCTGCTTGAGTTCCAGTCCTGACTTCCTCTGGTGATGAACAGCAGCATGGAAGTGTAAGCTCAATAAACCCTTTCCTCTTCAACTTGCATCTTGGTCATGATGTTTGTGCAGGAATAGAAACCCTGACTAAGACAGTGTGCTACCACCTCCAGCTGTTTTTAGGATTTAGATAGTTTCCTTTTGTCCTTGAGGGTGGCTCTGAGGCAAGAAATACTTAACCCTTAGAATTTTAAGAATTCTAAACTGAGTGCGGTGCCACAACCTGTAATCCCAGCACTTGAGAAGGGCAGGCAGGAAGATCAGGAGGAGTTTAAAGTCATTTACAGTTACAGAATGAGTTTAAGACCAGCCTGGGCTACAGGAGACCCTGTCTCAAAATAACAAAAAGACTTCTAAAGATTTCAGTGTAGCCTAATGGTCGTAGAGTCTCCCTGGTCCTAAACACCCAAGGGGAGTCTGCTTCCCAGCTGACCCTCAACGGGTTCAAAGGTTCCTTGTTCTTCTCGCTCCATTGTCAGGGTGGTTCTTAGACTCCAGGAAGCCCTTTCTGAGCAAATAGAAAAGATCTGGGATCTTCTCCCAAAAGACACACAATCCTTTGGCACCTGTCTTCCCACACTTGTCCTGACACATGTTCCTGAGACAAGAGGACTCAGTAAGTAGTCACCATGGGGAACCCACAGTCAGAGACTACCTCCTTTACTTCATGGCTAAGGTTGCTCCCACCAGCCTTCCAGGATGAAGAGTCTTCCACCAGGCCCCTTGTAGACATGGTTGTGGAATGGCACCAAGGTGAAAGTCTGTGTCTCAGCCTACAGGATGAGACTATAGAAGGTGGAAGGGCTGACTAGATCTCCAGAGCCACCCAGAGGTCGTAATCACAGTGGTACTTACTTCTAAGTGGCAAAGTCAGGGCGCTGGAGAACGGGGGACCCTAAATGGAACAGGAAGTGTTCACTGTGATTCAACGACGGAGCCTTTCCTGCAGTGTCACTAGTGAGAGTGACGCAGTCTTTGGGGAAAGTCACTGTGTGGAGACTGAAGAGTAGCAGGAAGATGTGGGGGGAGGGAGGACACTAAGCAGCAAACCTAGGAAGGAGTGCAGCCTCCTGCTATGTGGGCATCTCCAAGACCTTGAGGCCAGCCTCAGCCAGTCTCAGTCACAGAGAAGGATAGTCCCTAAAAGGCAGACTCTCACTGCTTTCCTGAATCGGCGCACACCTTCCAGACAGCTACTGTTGGAACATGTCACTCGGGCTTCTATTTTCAGCATAAGGAATACCAAGTCTGTAGCTACTAATAGGATTGTCGTGAAAATCAAATAACACGCATAGTCACACACACACCCCCCACAATAAAGATCTGGGGTAGGTGGAAGTACACAGTGGCAGTTACTATGTTACAATCAGGGCCTCTCAGAAGTGGAGACCTCGGTCTAAATCAACTACTTTCAGATGAAAAACAATCTGAAGTATTAAAAGACTCACAGTGTCCCCCAGGTGTTGTAGAAATTTTAAATCCCAATCGGGGTTTCTACCCTGTTTTTGACCATTTGGTTCCTAGTTGAAAGACACACAACTTTTATCAGTTACAATAAGCCTCAATGAGCACAAGAGCTAGGCAGGTATCTACCCTCTATGTTATTAGAGTCTACTTTCCTATAATAACCCCGAGTTATTACTTACGATATTTCATTTGGGTTGCTCTTAACTCCAATTGGCTAGCCCTTGGGGCCATCTTTTCTTGACTCCAAACCCATGGCATCTCTCTCTTCCTCCTTCACATTCTCCTCCTCCTCACGGTTCTCCTCCAACCCCCAAGCCCAGGAATTCTAAACCCTGCCTATGTCCCTTCTGCCCAGCTATTGGCTGTCAGCATCTTTAGTCACCAATCAGAAATAACTTGGGGGCAGGGTCACAAAGTATCACTTGGGTCTACATGGGGCAACCAGTTCTTGGGGGCCGCACTTAGCATTGAAATACAGAGCAAAAGATGAAACCTCAACCGTCAGATATCACAGTAGTGAAACAGTCACAATTGTACCCAAGGAAGCTCTGGCCCTTCCTGTCTTTACTTTATTGTGGAGCACTGATCCACCACCCAGACACCATGTCTGCTCAGCCCTCTGCACACAGCCTTTTCTAGCAAGTTCGATGAGCAGCAACCAACCAACACTTGAGAAAGAGGATGAGATCCTTCTACTGCAGGAGGATCCTTCAAATCATAACCTTCTCAAAAATTATAAAATGGGATTTAACTTCAAGCTGCCATGTATTCTTCTGTGTTTTATGTCAGTATCTTTTTTTCCTAAGTGCTTTCCACAAAACATCTTTAAATCATGTTCTCAGCTACAGTTCCCCCTGGATTTCCCCTGACCTCAAGTAGTTCAGCCAAGGCACCTGCAGCTTGGGCCAGGATCCCAGACACAGGTGAAGGGTCTGAAGCAGCTACACGGAAGGGCGAAATCTCAAACCGAGTCATCGGGGTTGTAAGCGTATTTTTAAGGAAGGATCTGCTGCCGGATTCATATCTGGCTCCCGCAGTTTCAGGGTCAGCCCCGTCACCTCCACAGTAAATCTTGAGAGGCCGTTCCTGACCCAGTGGGCTCAGCATAGCCTTCCCCCAGCTCCAGCCTCGTCATCAGGACCAACCACTCCCTCTGTAGGCTCCCGACTCCAACCACCTTCTCTCCCCTATAGCTGCCCTCTGCTGGTTGTCACATGGCTGGGCTTCTGAGCAGCTCTTATTTCCCCCGGCACCCCTGTCTCCCCAGATTAAAGCTCTTATATAGCAGGGGATGAGATTCTGTTCTCAGGGTAATGTGTTTTGACCCAGGGCCTTGCTCCATCTCTGCCCTTTACCACCATGCTGAGCCCACAGTTAGTTTTTCCTTTGTTTTGAGGCAGGTTCTCACTATGGAGCCCTGGTTGTCCTGGAATTCCCTATGTAAGACCAGGCTGGCTGCAAATTCAGAGAGATCTGCCTCTGCCTCCCCAGTGCTGGGATTTAAGCTATATCAACACACACTGGGCTCCTGGCCCTCTTTTACCTTTTTCTTTTTCTTTTTTTAAAAAATAGTTTAGCCGGGCAGTGGTGGCGCACGCCTTTAATCCCAGCACTTGGGAGGCAGAGGCAGGTGGATTTCTGAGTTCGAGGCCAGCCTGGTCTACAGAGTGAGTTCCAGGACAGCCAGGGCTATACAGAGAAACCCTGTCTCGAAAAACCAAAAAAAAAAAAAAAAAAAAAGTTAATTTTATTTTATGTGCATTGGTGTGAGATCCCTGGAATTAGAGTTACAGACAGTTGTGAGATGCCCTGTGGGTGCTGGGAATTGAACCCAGGTCCCCTGGAAGGGCAGGCAGTCCATTGTTCAAGTCCTGCTGTTTCTTACTTTCTCTTTTGACTTTGAACTCTTAGTCCAGACAGGCCTTGAACTTCCCTTCTTTGTACAGAGCTGTCAGGTAGCTGGGACAACAGGCCTGTACCACCAAACTTTTTGTTCCTTCTAAGATTTTTGTGTGTGTGTGTGTGTCTTTTTTTTGTCTTTTTTTTTTTTCTTTTTTTTTTTTGGAGACAGGGTCTCTCTGTGTAACAAGTCCTAGCTGTCTTGGACTTGCTTTATAGACCAGGCTGACCTCGAACTCACAGAGATCCACCTGCCTCTGCAGGGATTAAAGCCATGCACCACCACACCCAGCTAAGATTTATTTTTATGTATATAAATGATTTGCTTGTTTGTATGTGCAATGCATGTGTGCCTAATGCTCACAGAGGCCAGAAGAGGGCATTGGATCCCTTGGAACTGGAGTTACAGACAATTGCTAGCAACTATTCAGGTGCTACGAACCAAATCAGGGGTCCTCTGCAAGAGCAGCAAGTGCTCTTAACTGATGAGCCATCTCCCCACACTCAGAATTTAGCCTTAAAAAAACAAAAACAAAAACAAAGACTTAAACCCATTTTTATGTGTATAGGTATTTTGCCTATATGTATGTTTATGTAGCACATACATGCAGTCTCCACAGAGACCAGAGCCCCTGGGACTGAAGTTACAGATGGTTGTGAATCACTTTATAGGTATTAGGAACTGAACCCTGGTCCTCTGGAAGAACAACCAGCGCTCTTAAATGCTGAGCTACCTCCCCAGTACAGTCTCCATCAAATTTTATGTAGGGAGCTGGGGAGATGGCTCAGTTAACACAGCACTTGAACACAGGCATGAGGGCCTGGCTCCGTTCCTGACACCTGTGGTGGCACCTGCACTGTAACCTCCGTGCTGGAGAAGATGGGGAAGGAAGAATCCTTATGGGTTTCCTGGCCAGCTGCTCCGGGTGAGCTCCAGGTTCAGTAAGAGACTCTGTCTCGAAACACATTGCAGAAACCAATTGAAGAAGACACCTGATTGTGTTGCTCTGGCCTCCACGTGAACACACATAAACATGCAATCACATGTGCCTACATACAAGTGCCTACACACACCAGTACATACACCACTTTATTTAGAAGCTAGGCATGGTAATGTATGCCTGCTATTTTAGTATTTGGGAAGTGAAAGATCAGAAGTTCAAAGTTAGCTTCAGCTGCACAGAAAATACAAGGCCAGCTTGGGCTACATGAGACCACCTCTCCTGATTTGTGTTCTGTGGCTATGATGAACACCAAAAGCAACTCAGAGAGGAAAGGGTTTATGTCATCATACAGGTCCAGCCTGAAGGGAAGTCAGGGCAGGAGCTAAAGTAGGGCACAGAGGCAGAGAGACCATGCCTACTCTCTGTGGCTTGCTCAGCCTGCTTTTTATACACAGGTGTGGCACCAGCCACAGTGAGCTGGGCCCTCCCGCGTCAATCTTAATCAAAAATATGTGCAACAGACTCACCCATAGGCCAATCTGATGATCTCAGTCTTCCCTCACGTCCCTAGTTTGTGTTAAGCTGACAAAAATCTAGCCAGCAAAGAAAACCAAAACAGGGCTGAAGAGGTGGCTCAAAAGTTTAGAAAACTGTTTGCTTTTCCAGAGGACCAGAGTTTGATTCCTAACACCCACAGGATGGCTCATAGTCATCTATAAAGAGTTCCAGGGTTCTGATCCCATGTTTCAGACTCCACAGGCTGTGCACAGTTATACATACGGGTAAAAAAAAAAACAACCCACTATACACATGAGAAATTTTAAAAACAACCACTATAACTTTATTAAAACAAAAACAGAACCAAAACAGGCTACTAGCTAACTATGTGCCACCACATGCCTGTAATCCCAACATCTAGGAGACTGAGGCCAGTGCTGCCTCTCTGGTTGGCTGGTGCTGTGAACCCTGGGAGAGCAGGGTTTGTGTTACAGCAGTGTGAGCCCAGGAGAGCGGGGCCTAAAAATGAGGCGAACTAAAGTCTCATGCAATAGCCAAGTTTATTCAGAGCACCAGACACCTTATATTCTGAGGGTGAAGCAAGGTCATGAGGAAAGGTCACATGACTTTGGTCTGTATACAGTCACAGGGTAATTTGTGCTTGGAAGTACCATTCTGGATACTGAAGGATAATCTGACATAAAATCCACTCCTATTTACTACACCTGGGAAGGGTGCAAATCCAGAAACAAATCTATATTGTGGAGGAGCAGAGGCTACAAGACTCTTGTTTTGTTTACTTGGAGTTTTCTCACAAGGTCTCAGAAATCTCCCTGGGTAACTTCAATCATAGACTGTGTTCTGACAGGTCAGGAGTTTGATGCTAGCCTGGGCTACATAGCCAGACTCTGACTCAACAACAAAAACAAAAACCAGATTGTAGACCAGATTGTTTGAATTTTTTTTTTTTTAAATAATTTTACTTTAAAACATCATTTACTGTGGGTCAGAAAGATGGATTAGCAGGTAAAGGCACTTGCCTCCCAAGCCTGGTGACCTGAGTTTGGTCTCTGGAACCAACAGAAGGGTGGAAGGAGAGACCCAGCTTCACAGAGCTGTCTCTGTCCTACACATGTGTGCTGTCACAATGCTCCACCCCGATACATCATACAAACTCATAGCGGTAATACATTTTAAAAATATTATTACATACTTTGATTACTGGGAGGTACCCTCCTAGAAGACTTTGTGCCCAAAGCAAGTGCTTCACTTATCTGGTCCTGGACTTACTCGTTTGCGTTGCCAGACAAGCACAGTACCTAGAAGTGTGCTAGGTGTTTGCTAGTTGGATGAATAGATGGAAGGAAGGTAAAGGGACTCCAGCCTGGGAACTCTCTAGTCCAGGCTCTACCACTATTTATGTGTCCAAGAATATCCTGTAACTGCTGTCAGCCTCGGTCTTCTTGTGTGCAAAACACATTGACCTGTTCTTTCTACAAATACAGCAACATCTACAGACACAGTTGTGGATCAAACATGGAGAGAGGACACTTGCTGCCTCCTTGCCCTGGCGGAGGCCTCTTACTGTAGTGTAACAGTTTCCCCCCAGATTAAAACATTCTATCCTCTAGGGGTGCTCCTTAGGCAAGGAGGTAAACAGTTTTAAAAACAGCTTCAGGAACTCCCTGAAACTGACCAGATTGAGTAGGCTCCTCCCTTCCAGGGTAAACAAAGTGGCAAGTCCCTCTCAGAAGAAGCAAGGCTGAGCTACAGAGAAGACTCGGAGGGGAAAAGAAACTGAGACCAGACCTGCCGCCTGGGAGAAGCAGAAACTGGCCTGGCTGCCTGGAAGAGATTTAAAGCAACTAAGGCACCTGGAAAGGACACTCTCCTGGCTGTTTTTACAGTGCAGTGTGCTCCAGGTTTCCTGGCTTTTCTGAACTGTCACCCCTACTGGGGTGGACCTTGGTGATGCAGCTGTCTTTGGGTCATTTCTGCTCCTGTAAGTAAGCCCAATAAAACTTATTGGTTCATCAAGTTGGACTTTGGTGGTACCAGTATTTGGTCTGTCATGGGATCCCTACCTGGGGTGAGGAGACAAACGTGTTTCATCTCCCCATGAAAAATTTTGTCTCACAATACTTGCATTTGAGCGAATCTCATTATTCCCTGATGCATTATGTGTTTGGGCACTGTTGTGACGTTTACAGGGGAAAAGGTAAATGTCATTACACTATTTACCCTAAGATCCCCTCCACACTCAAAAATGGAATAAGTTTCTTTTTTTTTTTTTTCTTTTTGAGACAGGGTTTCTCTGTATAGCCCTGGCTGTCCTGAAACTCACTCTGTAGACCAGGCTGGCCTCGAACTCAGAAATCCACCTGCCTCTGCCTCCCAAGTGCTGGGATTAAAGGCGTGTGCCACCACTGCCTGGCGGAATAAGTTTCATATTTCTTATAAATCGGTCACTACAAGGATGAACTGAACAAGGATGCTGAGTTATGGGTGTGGCTTTCTGCTAGACTTGCAACTCCATGGGGACACTTACTAGCTGTATGTTCTCTGAAAGTTACGTAACCTCTGCTGGGAAGGAGTGACAGCTAGTGGCTCCCCTCACCCTGTTGTTGGAAGGTGACAGATTACTGTGTAATCTGAATGCAGCCTTCATGGAGAATCCGTAGGCTTCCTGCCAGTTTTGGCTGTGTCTGCTTTCACTCCCTCCCTCCGTCCACCATTCCAGAAATATTTGTTTGAGACAGAGTTTCTCAGTGTAGCCCCAGCTGCTCTGGAACTCACTCTGTAGACCAGGTTAGCCTTGAATTCAAGATTCACCTGCTTCTGCCTCCCCAGTGCTGGGCTTAATTTAAAGGCATGCGCCACCACTGCCTGGTTTCAGAAACACTACTTTTAACTGGAATGTGGCCCTTGACAGGAGAATTGGCAGCAAACTCTTAAAGTTTAGCCGAGGATGGTAGTTTAGCCTGGATATAATAGAGTAGACCATGCCTATAATTTTAGCACTAGGGAGCCTGAGGCAGGAGGATTATGAGTTCAAATCTAGGTAGGGCTACCCACGGAAACTTTTATTTCAAGTGGGGGATGGTCGTAGCTTAAAATGAAGAGAGTGAAAAGGAATTTCAGGAGCTGGGGAAATAACAGAACTTGGGTCTGGGGTGCTTTCAACATCGTTGAAAACAATAGCGCTTTCAAAACTTCAGTCTGGGTCAGGAAAGATGGGCAGCTGTGATGGCGCTGCGCCGTCATGGTACCAAGTATCGGGCGTAGGCCTGGGGGATTAACAAAGGACACAGACTCGGGTCATTCGTTCAAGGAGAATGCCAAAGCTTTACCGACACTCAATCAATATATATGCTTTACCCAGGAAGGAAAAGCACCGGGAGGAACAAGGCAGGGGGCCAACGGAAGGTCCCTGCCCGGAACTGCACGCCCACTGGGGGAGGTAACCGCAGAATGTAAAAACATCAGCACACTGGGGGAAGGTCTCAGCCAGGCCATCTGGCCTTATGGGGCCCAACACAGCTGTACACTTACTTATTCATGCAGAGGACCTGGGTTCTATTCCAAACATCCACATGGTGGTTTACAGCCATCTGTAACTCCAGTACAGGGCATTCAAAGTCCTCTTCTGACAGTATGTATTACTGTGCACACACATACATGCCAGCAAAACATTCATACATATTAAACTCTTTTTTTGTTTTGTTTTGTTTTGTTTTTTCCGAGACAGGGTTTCTCTGTGTAGCCCTGGCTGTCCTGGAACTCACTCTGTAGACCAGGCTGGCCTTGAACTCAGAAATCTGCCTGCCTCTGCCTCCCAAGTGCTGGGATTAAAGGCGTGCACCACCACTGCCCGGCTCATACATATTAAAAACAACAACAACAACAACAACAACAAATTCCAGCTGGATGGTGGTGGCACACACCTTTACTCCCAGCATCAGGGGTCAGAGACAGGCAGATCTCTGTGAGTTCGAGCCCAAGCTGGTCTACAGAGTAAGTTTCAGGACAGCCATGGCTACATAGAGAAACCTTGTCTAGAAAAACAAAAACAACAACAAAACCCAGCTTCTAGTCATTGTCCTTATTTAGTTGTTTTTCATAGTCTTCTAAATAGAACAATCCACTTTTGTGAGCCTTGGTATTCTTCTCTATAAAATGAGGAAGATAGTGAGTATGGTCCCAGAGCCCTCTGCTGCAAAGAATGATACCCCACCCGTCCCCCAACTCCCATGCCCCCTCAACTATAGCCAGGACATCTAGGGACTACAGGGACAAGTCCAAGTGGATTAGGAGGGGCCTCCTTGACAACGCCCTCCTGGAGACTGGGGGTTGCTGGGATGGGGATGGAATGCTCCATCCTGGGGCATCTGAACCCTGGGGCAAGGCTAGGGACGTCCCCTGCGTGCAGCCTGGAACCCAGGAGGAGCACGAGGCACAATCACCAGCCCAGGAATAGAGCGCAGGCAGTTCTCACGGGCTCCCTGCTCAGGGTGGGACCCCTTGCTAGGCGGGGGCCATTGGAATCACACCTGGCAAAATATTAATTACTGTTGCTTCCGAGGTCTCACCAGTCACAGCGGTGGCGGGCCCTGCCCAGGAAATCCAAATAATCGGCATCGCTGGTATTTTAGTCACCCCTGTGGGGAGCTGGGTCACCTGACTCCACAGCTGCTCCTAGGCAGTCCCCCGCAGAACCACTTCCCCGGAAGCCAGCCTGTGACCTGCGAAGGCAGGGGGCCTAGGCGGAGTGGGTTGGGTTAGGGAGGGGTTTCGGGGAAGGGTTAGGTAGGAGGATACTGAGGGCAAAACTTGCTATCTGGGCGCCCTTGCTTCTCTTTAATCCTAGCAAACATACTTTATTTTACCAAAACAGATTGAGAAATCTAAGAAAATTGCCCGAAGTCCCAAGCTGGCAAGAGACAAGGCTGGGACACTTTTCACTAATGGCAGGTAATTTCACAGGCCGGAAAAACCACTCCAGCCTAATCAGTGGTTGAGCATATTGAGAACGTGAGAAAGCAGTGGGCAGACTAGTGGAATCAGGATGACACTAGACCTGTGCACATGCCTTCTTCTGAAGAGAGGGGGTGGGGGGAGAAGGCAAAGAGGAGGGGGAGCGGGAGGGTCCCCTTGCATTTCCCTCCTACCCTCTCTGAACTGTGGGAATTGAAGCAAACAGCTTCCCCAAAGCCCCTAGAGAGAAACTTCATTAGCAGAGTTAAAATATCAATTAATTATCCATCAGCATTCCAAACAATAATTCCAGAATCTGAAATGGTTTTTGTAAAAGGGTGTTCATAATTTGTAAACACACACCACTCCGTGATCCTCCTAAATCCAGCTGTTAAGGAACGATGATTACCAAGTGTTAATAACATAGAGAAGGGCAAACACTACATGGTAGGGCACACAGCTATGTACACAGCCCATAACAGCGGTTCACAGGAACTAAGAAGAAAGGGGAGAGAAGGAGGGAGGAGGGGATGGAGGAGGGAAGGGAGAAGGGGAGGGAGGTGAGAGGGAGGAGGGGAGGGAGGTGAGAGGGAAGAGGGGAGGAGGAAGGGAGGGAGAAGGGAAGGGAAGAGGGGAGGGAGGTGAGAGGGAAGAGGGGAAGAAGGTGAGAGGGAGGAGGGGAAGAAGGTGAGAGGGAGGAGGGGAGGAGGAAGGGAAAGAGGAGGGGGAAAAGGTGAGAGGGAGGAAGAAACACAGAAGGGAGTGAGCAAGGAAGGACTTCATCTAATGCATAGAAACCAAACTGGCTGGAAACATCCAATATTGACAGTGGTTTTCTGTGTGTAGAAGTTGTTTTTTTCCTTTTTTTTTTTTCCTTTGGTTTTCCAAGACAGGGTTTCTCTGTGCAGCCCTGGCTGTTCTGGAACGCGCTCTATACACTAGCTTCTGAGTGCTGGACTGGTATTAAAGGTGTGTGCTGCCACCATTTAGAGTGAAAACTATCTGTATCTTACTTTAAAGAGAGTGCCTAGTGGTGGCAACAATCGTAGCCAAGTGCCCTTTGCCAGCATTTACTGACCATCTGGCACTGTGCAAACCTCTCTATATTTCTTTTAAATCTCCATGCCATCACTGAGATGCTATGGTACAGGATCCAAAGTCCCCTGTCCAGCAGGCAGGACTTTCCCTTGTACAGGAGGTCTGGGTAATCAGGATCCCCTCCCATTCCACCCCACCAGTCCAAGGGCAGACCAGCAGCCTTCAAACCTAGTACAGTAGGCCTGGGTGCAGACCAAAGCCGATCAAGCCTGCTTTTCTAGCCCATGGCCTGGCTTCTGGACCCTAAGGGTTCCCTGCTGCCACCACCTTTGCTGTGCCACCTGGCTGCAGTGGTAAACCAACCTGAGCATACACTAAGTGAAATGGCAGTTTACCCCCTTGCTGCTCTGGGCCTGTGTATTTTAATTTTTTGCTTATTTTTCAAGACTGTCACATCTCAGATCCCTGCCAGTTCTATGTGGTGGACCCTTCTGTCATTTAAGATCGCCAGGGTGTGTTTCTATGGCTTGTCAACTTAAGACTCTGTTCCTAATCAGCCACTTTCCAGTATTCCAGATCAGGATTCCAGTCAGACTGCTCACTGGCCCCTGTGCCTCCCACTCCTTTCCTAAGTGTGATGGAAATGTCCTAAATTTCTAGAAAATAAACCACAATAGCTTTCTTGAAAACATTCTCAGAAGCTGGAGACCTACCACCCAGTCTACTGCCCTGGGAACCTGGAAAGCCATGTTGTGAAGGGCAGGAAGCCAGGAGCAAACCAGAAAGGGGGAGTGTGGATGACGCTGAAGGGAGGGGAGGGTGCAGGGTTGGGTTAGCCTCGCTGGCACTTCCTGCCTGGCACCAGAGGCCTGACTTAGGACAGGCCTCCTACCTGCCTTCCTTGACCTTTGTCTCAGACTTGATTGTCTGAGAGAGGAAGCTTTGTGGATTGGGTTCCCACGGTCCCCTGCAGGTCCCTCTTCTATGCTGGGTAGTGACAGCTTGTTTGCATGAAACTATTAACTTCTGTAGACAAAGACTATGCCATTTGCACCCTAAATTCTTGATGGGATGGATGGGAGATGAATGGGAGACAGACTGAATGAAGGGCTCATGCTGTCTCTAGCTAAGCAGTGTGCCACCATAAAACCTAAGATTTTTCCAATAAGTCTTGATTAAGTCCAATGGCTATGACCTTTAGCACTGATAAATTGTGCTTGGAACTCTGGCTTCTAACCCACAAGCAGACTCCTCTTTTCTCTCTCCAGTGCCTCATTCTCATCTGGAGGGTGTGCTAGAAAAACCAGGGAAGTGCCCGAACCTTTGCTGGTGGGCACTCAGGACAGCCTGGCGTGCTTCCTCTTCCCACACTGCGTTCTGATTCTGTCCTTCCTGTTCCTCACCTGAGTAAAAGTCCAGAAATGGGGAAAAGGTTAAGTACACTAGTGTCTACCAGCAGGACAAAAAACATTAGCAGTCAATACAAGGTTTGCCTGGTGATCTTTTGTAATGGCATAGAAAATGTGGAGTCACATGAAGTGGAAACAGGAGAAGTACACATGTTATGTTGTGCACACTTGTGCTTATATGTGAAATAGACAACTTCGGGAAGTGTCGAAAGAAACTCTTCAAGTGATTTCCTTCTATGGAAAGCAAAGGGTAAAATTTGACTTTTCACTTTATATAGGCTTCTATTCTGTTTGGATTTGGGTGTGCAGCTGAGAAAGCCCTGACTTGGAACTTCCCACCGGGCCTTAGGGAAGGGAAGTCCCCCTCCCTTGCCCTGCCAATTAATGTAAAGGTCACCAGGACCACCAATCATTATGTGCCTCGTTGCTGTTGCTATAATCTGCCCTCAAAAATTGTATAAAAAGCTTATGAAAGCTCCTTTGGGTGCAGGATGACCACAGCATGCTGGACAAGAAACCTCTTGCTTAGCCGGGCAGTGGTGGCGCACGCCTTTAATCCCAGCACTTGGGAGGCAGAGGCAGGTGGATTTCTGAGTTCGAGGCCAGCCTGGTCTACAGAGTGAGTTCCAGGACAGCCAGGGCTAGACAGAGAAACCCTGTCTCGAAAAACCAAAAAAAAAAAAAAGAAAAGAAACCTCTTGCTTTTGCATCGAACTCCGTGCTGGAGTCTCAGGTGGGGGTCTCCTGGTAGCTAAGGCTCACTTTGAGTCTTACACAGCTATAGCTGTGCTTCTGCATAAACATACATGTCTTTGTTTTACTATAAGTGAGTGTTCACATATATGTGCACACACATGTCTGTTTTATTATGTGTATCTATCCACACATTTGTGTGACGTGCATGTGTACACATGTGTATGCATGTTTGGGTTTCATCTTTATCACTCTCCACTTTTTTTATGTGTAATGTAAGACTCTGGGGAGTCTTAACTTATGGAAGAACCTCCAAATGGACACACAGAGTCGGGGATTGATGCAAAATACAAGAGAAACTTATTGATTCATCAGCATGCTGAGGTCGCTCTACATACCAAGACGGGAGGGCGACCTCGTGGAGCCCGTTCAGGGACCTTATATAGGATTTTAGAGCAGCAGCCGCCATTAGGTACAATGTTACTGGTAGAACAGAGTGACTTTTAAACTGATTGGTCTTTAGGGAATGAGGTAGCAGGGGCTTAGTCAGCCCCTCCCTTCCAGCCTACGTGCTTTCTATTCTGTTTCCTCCATGTGCTCGGAGGGGACAGGGGACCCTGGTGGAATATCTCAAAGTTCCCGAGCTGACCTCTCAGTATGAGTATTTTCCCTAAATGTATGCATGTGCATTGTGTGCATGCCTGGTGCCCAGAGAGGTCAGAAGAGGGCATCAGATCCCCCAGAACTAGAGTTACAAGCTAAGCTTTGTCATGTGGGTGCTGGAAATCAAACCTGGGTTCTCTGGACGAGCAGCCAGCGCTCTTAATTGCTGGGCCATCTCTCTAACCCCACACACCTTATTTCTTTGAGACAAGGTTTCACACTGAACCTGGAGCTCATTGATTTCAAGACTAGCGGGCCAGCAAGTAGTGTGCAGGGATCTCCTGCTTCTGCTTCCTCAGTACTGAGGTTACAAGATGCCACCATGCCTGGTGAGGCCTGGGGGGCCAAACGCAGTTCCCCGTGCTTGTGCAGCATGTACTAGTGGAGGCATTTCCCCAATCCCACCATGTGTCTATGTTAGGATTTCCAGAAACACCAAAGAAACACACAGCTAGATATCATAGTGCCCACACTCCAGAGGCAAACACAGGCGAGCTGTGAGGTTGAGGCCCACTGGTGTACACAGTGAGTTCCTGGACAGCCAGGGATACGTAGAGAAACCTTGTCTCAAACAAAACAAAACAAAAAAGACAAAAATAGCAATAGCAACAAAGAGACAGAAATAAAGTAGCAAGATCTCAGCAGGGGTTCTGCTGGCAATAGTGGAATTATTGAAATGTTGCTTCTATGTCTCCTGACTCCTAATATTTTTCAGTATTATCTAGGCTTTACACAACCACCTTATACTTTATAATGTGCATAAAGGTCAAAAATCATTTCAAGTAGCTCCTCCCCTTCCAGGTTGGGGAAGACAGGTGACTATGTGCTGGGGTGGGCACTACAGGCTGTCTTAGTTTGAGAGGCCCGAGGTTTCCGCTGAGTCAGCTAACTCATTGTTTAGCCTCAGCCGGCCAATGGAGGTGAGAAATGTTCCCACTCTTGCCTGGGTCATTCTGAGTCACCCTCTGGGAGATCAGGGCAGGGGCCAGTAGCAGGAAGCTAGCTGAAAAGACCTTCATTCTGCCCTGGAGCCTTCTTGGCTGAAGGAATCTAAGATCTAGGCCTCCTACCCATGTGTCCCCTTAGGGCTGCCCGCCCACTGGTAGTAAGTAGAAGGAGTTGGAAAGGATGCTGGAAAACGTCTGGCCTTCGGCGGGTACCATCCTCTTGTGGAAGCTGTTGTGAAGATTAATTACCATTTGTCTGGAACTTTGAGATTCCCCAGATGAAAGACCCAGTAGAAGGAGACTCATGATGAATACGTGTTTATGGTACTACTGACTTTCATCCCAAACATCCGTCATGACAATCACATGACCCTCCCCTAGCCTCCCACTGCCAGGACATCCTGCCTCAAAGTGTCAGAGGTCAAGCTTCAGAACTGAATCAGCACCAAAGGTGGGGGAGGAGGGTGGCGTATGACAGGAGACAGCTGGCATCCTGGGTTGCCAATAGTTAAATCTTTCTCTCAGGTTAAAGGGAGGGGACTGCCTACAGCAAGGCTAGAGAACTGAGGAGAGGCCTGGAGAGAGGGGTTATGGGATAGTCTGAGATAGTCCTAGGTCCCTGAACTTTACCTCTTTGTAGAACCGAGGGATGGGAGGAATTCAAGAATGGTCTAGCCCCACCCTGCCAGTGCTAGCAGCTAGCTCCTGCTTGCTGACATCAGATGAAATTCACCGAGATGCCTTTTCCTCCCACAAACTGCATTGACTGTTTACTGCTCCTGACCACGTTTGACCACAGCTGAGTCCTGTTCACGCCCATATTCTGGAGAACTCTGACATTCTCGATTCTTCTCTTGCTTTTCCATCTTTGTTTCATACAAAATGACAGAAGAGCTGTAAAACCACGTGAAATTTCTAGCCAGGTAGACAGAGTGAATCCAACGGGGGGGGGGGGGGAAGAGTGCTTTGGTTTATTTATTAATCTAAGCAGGATCTCATCGTCTAGCACTGGTTGGCCTGAAAACTCATGTTTACACCAGGCTGGCTTTGAACCCACAAAGATCCTGCTTTTGCCTCTCCAGTGAAGAGATTAAAGGTATTGAACACCACGCCTGGCTGTTTTTAAATTTTGTTTTAGTTTTGGTTTGGGTTTAAAATAAAGTCTCATGAAGCCCCCCAGAGTCTCCTTGAACTTGATTGGCTGCTGACACCGGCCTTGAGTTCCTGACTTTGCCCCCACCTCCAAATACTGGGATTATGGATGTGTGCCACCATACCAACTTTTTATTTACTTATTTTAAAAATGTATATTAATTAATTTTTTCCTTTTTAGATAGGGTCTTGTATTATATAGCTCAGGCTGACCTAAACTTTTTTTTTTTTTTTCGAGACAGGGTTTCTCTGTATAGCCCTGGCTGTCCTGGAACTCAGTCTGTAGACCAGGTTGGCCTCGAACTCAGAAATCCGCCTGCCTCTGCCTCCCAAGAGCTGGGATTAAAGGCGTGCGCCACCACTGCCCAGCTGACCTAAACTTTCAATCCTCTTCCTGAGTGCTGGGATTACAGGCATGACCTGCCATAGTAAGAGTGGATCTTGAAGGCTCCAGCTTCTCCCTCAAGAAGAGTGAATTCTCCATTGGATTTTCCATGGCTCCTTAAGGTATTTAAACCACCTCAGACGGTGGGCAGGTGTTGAAAGGCTAGTGCTCTGGACTGGAGAAGTCAGGAAACTGTCCCAGGCTCTGGCTGTGGAGGCACAGAGGCATGCAGCTGAGGTGGACATCGTGAGAAGAGCTCACGGCTGTCAGAGTGGGAGGTTTCCGAGAGGATGGCACTGGCAGACAGGCAGGCTGGGCAGGACTCTGGAGGCCCCCGCAGTGCCAGGTTAAAAATCTGGGATTTTGCCCGAAGACTCTGGAGGCCCCTGCAAAGTGTTTGAGACATAGGAGGTTATGATGCAAGTGTGAGAGGAAGGTGTGATATTCCAGGAGGGGAATCTACTGCCTTCCTTCTCAGACCAGCGCCTGACTTCTATTTTAGTTAATGAAACGCCAACACTGATGTCACCTCCCCCGGTGCTCTCTGACACACTAGCCAGTTTTATTTTCACGGCACTTAACGCCCTCAGCAACGATCATTTATACACTTGCTTACTTCCTTCGCTTCCCTGTCCCACAGAACATAAACAAACTAGGGTAGGTGGGGGATCATTATCTTGTTTCATTCACTATAGCCTCTCTGGCACCCGTGACGGGCTAATGGCAGCTGCTCCGAGTGTATTTGTGGAATGAATAGATAGATTGATAAATGGAATCATGGCACCACTATTTCTGTCCTAGGGCCCTGGGCCCCATAGTGATGTTTGACTCATCCTCCAGTGCAGAACCTAGCCGTCTCTTTGTTTAGCTGTGTTGTTTCTGTTTCTCCCCCAGTCCTTCCCCTGTGCATGTAGCTCCTACCTCCCCAACGACCACAAGCTCCTTGGGTAGAGGTTTTTCGTGGTTTTCCCATGGGACCCTGGAGCCTTGTCCATGACAATTCCCACTGATCCAATCTCCAGGATAAATAGATGAATGCTGGTGTACCAGGCTGACTACAGGGGATTGACTGGAGGTAGGAAGGGCAGCTGAGGATACTGTTGGCCTTCATTGAGCCCAAAAGACAAAAACATAGGAAGGGCACATGAGTGGACACAAGGGGGGGGGGGTGGCTGGAAAGCAGAGGTTGATGATTCAGGGAGGAGACTGGTCTATCCTGTGGTATCTGGTCCCTCTTCCAAAGCACATAGGCAACCAGAGAGAAGACATCAGGGACAAAATTGAAGAGTTACCAAGGTTCTGGGCCCAATTGAAATAGTACTTATTGGTTTATGTGACTTTACTATTTCTAAGAAAATAAAGTTCCCCTGAGCAAAAATTATTGTATAAAGGACACACACACACACACACACACACACACACACACACACACAGCTGGTTATGATGGTGTGATGGTGTACTTTAATCCCAGCTATGCAGGAGGCTGAGATGGGTAGGTCATTTTAATTGAGTTTAAAACCAACCTTGGTGGGCTGCAGAGATGGTCCAGCAGTTAGTTAGGTACATGTTCTAATTGTGCAGAGGACCCCACCCCAGTTCCATCCCCAGAACCCATCCGGCCTGCAACCACCTATAAGTTCACATCTACAACTCTAGATGTAAACCCTCTGGCCTCTGAGGACACTGGCATTCATGAGAACACACTCATACATGCATACATAACTAATAATAAAATAAAACTTTTAAGTTCAACCTTGGCAATACATTGAGACTATTTCAAACAATGACAAAAGAGCTGGGCCTGGTGCCACAGGCCCATAATCCCAGCTCCTTGGCATGGGGCAAGAGGAGCAAAGGGGCCAGAGGGAGGATGATCACAAGTTCAAAGCCTGCCTGGGCCATAGGCTAATGAGTGAATTCAAGGCCAGCATGGGCAACTTAGCGAGACCCTGTGTCAAACAAACTAAGAAAATAGACTAGGGAGCATATCTCCATGACACAGTACTTACCCAGTATACATGAGGCCCTAGCATCAATCCCTAGTACCCAGGGTAGATGGGGTGTGGAGGGGAATACATAGCTATTTCACCATTCAGATATAGGAGCTGGGGCTCTAGTTCGGCTGGCAGGGTGTTTGCCAAGCATGCACGAAGTCCTAGGTTCTGACTCCAGCACTCCCTAAAGCAAGAGAGATGATGTTCACCTGTAATCCTAGTACTCGGGAGAAGAGGCAAGAGGACCCCAAGTTCAGGGTTATCCTTGGCTACACAGTAAGTGTGAAGCTCACCTGGGCTACATGAGGGAAGTAAGGGCGGCTGGAAGTTGAGGTTGACGTCCCAGGGATTAATTAGATTGCTCTGTTCATGTGCTATGGTGTCCCTTACATAAGACTGTCTCAAAAAGAAAGGAAAAGCTATTAAATATTACGCTATTAGTGTGTGGAACTTTTCAGATTATATAAACATAATTACGAATATTTATATTTATAAACTGTATCCACGTGAAAATATTTAAAATATTCTATACACTTACACGTAATCTAAATTAAAAATACATACGCAAAAATACGTATGCACTGTTAGTGAGATGGGAGTCATAGTTTTATTACTTGCTTTTCGCTCACTTAATCATATGTGGTGCTTTTATAAACCCAAAGGGCTGTTTGCAAAGGTAACCTTTGGGATAAGCAGGAAGCCAGGGATGATATATGAGTGTGAAGTGAGCTCTGTGGTTTTGATAAATATTATTAAAGTAAATAAATCTTAGCTGTGCTGCCAGGGTAGGTGCTCATTAGCTGTGAGCAAGGCCACTAATGCAGAGGAAGGCTGGTGTTTGACAGAGCCACTGAGGTCATTGAATTCAACCCCTTTACTTTTCTGCCAAGAAGCTACAAGCCCAGAGTCATTTACAGAACATACCTAAGGAGGTGCCGCAGGAGTGGCAGCACAGGTCTAATAACCTGCTATCCCAGCCAGTCACAAGGCTGCAGCAGGAAATTCACAAAGTCAGGACCTGCAGAGGCTACAGAGCGAGTTCAAGGCCAGTTGGGATATTCAGTGAGACTGTGTCTCAAAAGGAAGCAAAAGGGAGGCTGGGGCGATGGTACAGTGGGAGCGTTTGCCCAGAAGTGCGAGGCTCTGGATTCAACCTTCAGTACTAAAAACAGAAGGAAGAAGGGGAGGAGGACGAGGAGGAGGAAGAGGGAGAAGAGAAGGTAGAAGAGGAGAAAGAAAAAGAAAAGACAATAAGAAAAGGAAGGAAGAAATGGGTGTCGGATAGATGGCTCGGAGCACACAAGGCTCTTCTAGAGGACCTGAGTTCAGTTCCCATTACCCGTGTCAGAAGGCTCACAGTCGCATAGAACCCCAGCTCTAGGGGGATCTGACGTCTCTGGCCACCACAGGCATCTACACTCATGTACACATACGTAGGCACACACACACACAATTAGAAATAAAAATAAAGGAAAGTCATCTGAAAAGCTGGACTGAGAAGCCAGGCCCCTAACCCCAGCCTCTGCCTTGATTGACAGCGCTTTAGTCACACAGCAAACTCACATGAGACACGGAGCAGAGGGACACACGGCCTGTTCTGTGAGAAAGGGGAAGGCAGCTGTATCGCTCTTGTGGGCTGCAGCAGAATTAAAAGAAAACACACAGAAGCTGCAGTCACGTGTCTGCATACAGAAAGAGCAGAGGAAGCGCACTGTGCTTATCCGCAGCAGGAAGGCCCCGCCCAGTAACCTTTAAAAGGAGCGTGAGGTCACAGCAGGCATCCCTAACGGAAGAAGACTGAGAAGAAAGGCACTGGGGGCTGGTCCAGCCCTGTCTACTCCATGGGCAGTGACCAACAGAGTGTGCGACCAAAGGCAGCTTGGTGAAGCTGTGGCCTCTCAGGACTTGAGGACTGTATGACACTTTCAGTACAGGTACCCCCACCCCAAAATGTAGCAGTGACGTCATTCACGTATTCCTTGGACCAGCCACTTAGCCAATTAAAGCTCTAGGAAAGCTGCTTTTTCTACACTAAAAATCCATCTTAATTATAATCAGCTGTTTATAGCAACGATAATAAGTTACTGTGGGTTTATAACATATCAAAGTGAATTCAAATTAATTACAACAATCGCACGTACTTTTTTTGTCGTTGTTTTTTGTTTTGTTTTGTTTTTGGAGACAGGGTTTCTCTGTGTAGCCCTGGCTATCCCGGAACTCACTCTGTAGACCAGGCTGGCCTCGAACTCAGAAATCCGCCTG
This sequence comes from Uromys caudimaculatus, assembly GCA_028551405.1. Lineage (NCBI taxonomy): Eukaryota > Metazoa > Chordata > Mammalia > Rodentia > Muridae > Uromys > Uromys caudimaculatus. The sequence goes on from CM052703.1 coordinate 7,402,796, forward strand.
CCTCTGCCTCCCAAATGCTGGGATCAAAGGTGTGCGCCACCACTGCCTGGCCAATCGCACTTACTTTTAAAGAAGGGAGTCACATGGGTGAATTGCTATGTCTTTCATTCTACAGAGAGTACAGGGATGCCATTGTTTGAAAGTAAAGATAAGTTAGGGAGTGTATTGTAAATCTTAGCTAAATTATATTATGATTCATATTATATATAACCAGGCTGGGTATGATGGTACAGTTCTTAATCTCAGTGCTTGTGAGTTCAAGGCCAGCCTGATCTGCATAGAGAAGTCAGACCAATCAGGGCTGCTGCATAAAGTAAAGAAAATATGAAATCATGTAAATACTCGATTTATCCAAAAGAAGGTAAGTGTGAGCCAGGCAGTGGTGGCGCACGCCTTTGATCCCAGCACTTGGGAGGCAGAGGCAGGCAGATTTCTGAGTTCGAGGCCAGCTGGTCTACAGAGTGAGTTCCGGGACAGCTAGGGCTACACAGAATAATAAAGGGGTGAATTGTTGCAGAAAACATATCGATTCTAAGCAAAACTTTAGCATTCCTGAAGCCGACACCAACAGAACCAGAAAGAGAAGTACTCAAATTCCAGGGTTGGTTGAACATGTGTACTTCTCAATAACTAATGGAGTATCAGACAGAAAGCTGGGGGGGGGTAGGAGGAGGAGGAGAAGGAGGAGGAGGGAGGAGGAGGAGGGGGAGGAGGAGGAGGGAGGAGGAGGAGGGGGAGGAGGAGGGGGGAGGAGGAGGAGGGGGGAGGAGGAGGAGGTGGTGGTGGAGGAGGAGGAGGAGGAGGAGGAGGCAGAGGAAGAGGAGGCAGAGGAAGAGGAAGAATGAAGCCACATTGTCAGTCAACTGGACCTAACTGACTTATATCATGTGCACACAATAGCTACCAAGATAGACCACATTTGGGGTCATCAAACAAATCTCAATAAATTTACAAGACTTGAGATCATACAAAGTGTATTTTTTTTTTTTTTTTTTAGCCACCACAGGATTAAGCTAGAAACCAGTAATGAAATGGCACCTGGAAAACCCTCCTGTTGAAATGAATCGAGTTAGGGCTGGAGAGATGGTTCAGTGGGTAAATGCTCAGTACACATACATGAAGGCATGAATTCAGTCCGTAGCCCTAAGATAGAAGGGAAAGAACAGACTCCCAAAAGTTGTCCTCTGACCTTCATGACCACATGCACATGCATAAACACCCAATATACACAATAAATACAAAATTTGAAAAAAGTGAACCAAACCAGGCACAATGGCACAGGCCTGTCTGTACTCTTGAGCACTCTGGGTCATCAGAAGTTCAAGGGCAGGCTCTGCTACATAGTTCAAAACTACTCAGGGCTACATGCAATCCTATGTTGGTAAAATTCCTCTCGGATGGAGACATAGTAACATCTAAGGCCCCAGCTACAAATGGATTCAATCCCACCAGAGTTCACTCTGGGGAACCAAATGGGTTTATTGGCTTCCTTCCAGAGTTTAGGTGAGGGCCTACTTACTGGCTGCGGGTCCTCCCCCCACCAAAGGCTGCATCAGAGATGCTTTACCCAGCAGGCAGAGTTTGGAGCTTCGGCATCCTAGGGTTTTTTCTTTGTTTGTTTGTTTGTTTTTGGTTTTTCGAGACAGGGTTTCTCTGTGTAGCCCTGGCTGTTCTGGAACTCACTCTGTAGACCAAGCTGGCCTCGAACTCAGAAATCTACCTGCCTCTGCCTCCCAAGTGCTGGGATTAAAGGCATGCGCCACCACTGCCCGGCTGCATCCTAGTTTTTTCAGACCTGTATATACTCTACCCCTTCCCAAAGCCACGAGCATAAAAGAGGTGCTAGGGAGCGACTGGATCCGCAGGTGAGTGTCTATGACCCCCCTGACATAAGCCCAGCTGGGATGATCGTTTGCAATGAGACACAGCTGAATGGCCAAGACTGCAGTTCTTTGGCTCAGAGGACTGCCCTGCACAGGAAGGCACCCTCTCTCAAGAAGGTAAAAACAACGGCAACCCTTGGGAACAAAGGCAACTTCCAAAAAGCCCTCAACAATTTTAGTGACTGAATTATTTGAAAGGTCCAATCTACTAAAGCTCACTCAATAATGAAGTCACTGAAGCAGCTTCCTCTCTACTAAAGAAAAGCTTTGCATGTCTTACAGACCCCCCCCCAAAAAAAATGTCAGGTCCACATGACTGCCTGGCAAATTCTACTAGACATTTAAGGAAGAAACAATACTAATTTTATACAATTGCTCACAGAAACTGGACAAGGAAAAATGCTGTCCAATTATTTTATTTACTTATTTAAAATTTAAAATTAAATTTGTTGGGCTGGAAAGATGGCGCCGCATTTACAGCACAGGGTACTCTCCCAGAGAAGCAAATTTAATTTCCAGTATGAACATCAGGTGGGTCACAAGCATCAGTAACTTTAGCTCCAGAGAGATCTGAAACCTCCAGTCTCTATGGGCACCTGCTACACACACACACACACACACACACACACACACACACACACACACTCATTTAAAATAATAAAAAAATTACATTTGTTTTAGTGTATGTGGTAGGGTTCATATGTAGGTCAGAGAACAATTTGCAGGAATCTCTTCTCTCCTTCCGCCAATGGGGACTGGGGATCAAACTTAGGTAGGCATCAGGCTTGGTCAGTAGGTTCTGTACCTCATGAGCCACCTCACCAAGTCTTCCCTAATAATCTTATGAGGGAAGCATGGTTTTTGAAACCAAAACAAGACAAATGCATCTCTAGAAAAGGTGAATATCTTTAACAAAATATTAGCAAAGTTTAAACGCAGCAATTATGTTAAATACAACACAGTGGAGTGTCCCCTGGGAATAAGATATGATCAACATTACAACAACCCAACCAACCAACTAACCAACCAACCAGCCAGCCAGCCAACCAACCAACCAACCAACCAGCCAGCCAACCAACCAATCAACCAACCAACCAACCAACCAACCAACCAGCCAGCCAACCAACCAACCAACCAACCAAAACAAAAGACCAGCCACAGCGAGGCCTTGTGACACACTAATCCCCAACACTTCTGCAACAGAGACAGGGTGGGTGACCTCTGTGAGGTCTACATAGTGTCTACACTGTGAGTTCCAGACCAGCCAAGGATACACAGCCAGACTCTGTCTCAAAACAAAACAAAAAAAATAAAACAAAAATAAACAATCTATTGGCCAGTCATTGTGGTGCATGCCTTTAACCCCAGCCCTTTGGAGGCAGAGGCAAGCAAATCTCTCTGAGTTTGAGGCCAGCCTGGTCTACATTTTGAGCTCCAGGACAGCCAGTGTTACATAAAGTGACCCTGTCTTAAACAACCCTCAGAAAACCAATCCACATAGGTAAACTGGTTAGATGATGTCAAAGAAAAGGTGTTTGTTGCCAGAACCAATGGCCTGAGCTCATTCCCAGAAATCTACATGGTAGGAGAGAATTGACTCCCTGGAGTTACTGTCTGACCTCCAAACATACTCGGTGGGACAAGCACCCTCTCTCGAATGAATGAATGAATGAATGAATGAATGAATGAATGAAATAAATTTTCAATAAAAATATATCCATGTACTAATGCTAAGAAGAATTTTCTCTATAGTATCCTCAAAAGTGCTCAAGGGCGGTGGATGTAACTCAGAGGTGGGCACTTGCCTAGCACATGAGGGACCGTGGGTTCAATCGCCACCACTGCAAAAGAAATAAGATAAATCTTAGGGAATAGTTTGACAAGAGCAGTCCAAGACTCTCACAATGAAAACTACAGAGCTTTGCTGAACAAGTTGTGGAACGGCTAAACAGGGACTGGGAAAGTAGCTCTTGTAAAAAAGCACTTGTTGGAACAAGCAAAAAGGAGAGATAAAGTCCTCTGACCTCCACAGGTGCACTGTGACGTGTACATTTGCTCCACACACAACACACACTCGCAGACATACAGAGCACCTAAGTGGAAAAGCATCCTGTGTTCATGGAACTAAATGCTTGCTATTATTAAGATGGAGTACACTTTTGATTGCTCTATAGACACAATATGAGCTGTGTTTAAATATTTATTTATTTACTTCATTGGTGGGAATTGAAACCTGGGCCTTGCCTATGCTAGGCAAGCTACCACTAAGCCAACTCTCGGCTCTCGAAATCCTTACAGAGCATGCTATGACTCTGAAGGGAAGGCACAGACAGGTAGCAGGAAGGGCTTTTCATGTGGAGCCCTGAAATCTAGGAAGACTTCTCAGAGGAAGGGATGCTGTGAGTGAAGTTCAAAGGAGCTCCAGGAATGAGCAGGATAAAAAAGGGTGTGGCGGAGGGGGTGTCAGCAAAGGTCCTGGGCTTGGCCCCTTCTCACTGTAGTCTCTCTGGCTTTATTCAGGATAAATAAACAAGCAGTATGCATGCTTGCCCGACCCCCACTTCACTGGCGCAGTTACCATAACCAATAATCACAGCGCCCATTGCTGGAGGACCTGATATCCTGGACCTCATGACCTCATTCGAGGTAATTATTCTCACCACACTTAGCCTTCACAATTGCATCTACAAGTAGATTGGCACATTTCTTAGATGGTTAAGACCCTTTTGGACTAGCTGGAGGACGGTGGCGTGCCTTTAATCCCAGCACTTGGGAGGCAGAGGCAGGTGAATCTTTTGAGTTCGTAGCCAGCCTGGTCTACAGAGTGAGTTCCAGGACAGCCAGGGCTACACAGAGAAACCCTGTCTCGGAAAACAACAAACAAAACGCCCTCTTGGACTGAGAGAAACAAAACAACCAGTCCATCTCCACACAGCTCCGAAGTGACAGAATTGAATAATCGCGACCTCATTAGTCAGAACCCATGGTACCGCATCAGTCATTGGTCTCTGATCAGCCTATGGGTGGGCTGCTTTTGAGTCAGGTGTCCATCTTGGAACCAGTCAGTTTCCTTTTAAGTTCAGCGACTCGGACTCGAGGAGCAGGAGTTTTTAACAAACCAGTTTCAGCTAAGAATGACCAGCTTTCCTTGTATGATGTTCAGTTAATAGTCCATGCCTCCTAAGAAAACCCAGGAAATTTCCATATAAAATCTATCTCTGAACTGGCTAGTTTTAGGTCAACTTGACATAAGTTACAGTTATCTGAAAGTATGTGTGTGTGGGGGGGCTCAATTGAGAAAAAAGTGCCTCCATGAGATCTAGGGTGTTTTCTTAATTAGTGATTAATGGGGAAGCATCCAGCCCATTGTGGGTGGAGTCATCCCTAGGCTGGTGGTCCAGGGTTCTATAAGAAAGCAGGCTGAGCAAGCCATGATGAGCAAGCCAGTAAGCAGCACTCCTCCATGGCCTGTGCATCATCAGCTCCTGCCTCCAGGTTCCTGCCTGCTTGACTTCCTGTTCTGACTTCTTTCAGTGATGGGGTGTGTCATCACAGCAATAGAAAGCCGGAGACAGCCACTGTTGAACTACTCAGCCATGTCACACAAGTCCATCTAATAAGTGCCTTTTAAATACGTTCATATTATTTTGATCTCATTCCCCTAGAGAGCCTTGTCTAAAACAACCAAGAACTTGGCCAAATCAACAAGTAGCCCAATGAATCCTTGAGAGAGAGAGAGACAGAGACAGGAGGAGGAGGAGGAGGAGCAGCAGCAGCAGCAGCAGCAGCAGCAGCAGCTATTTCTGCTTTCTGAAATCTCAGTACCTAACAGAGACCTTAAGGGAGGAAAGGCTTACTTTGCTTCATGTTTCAGTCCTTCATGGCAGAAGGCCTTGCTAGAAGGCACCATGGAGCATCAACTCAGTTCTGGGGAAGTAGGGCAAAGGACCAGAAAGCAGAGGACAGGAACCAGAGGCCAGGACGGCTAAAAGCCCACCCCTAGGGATCCATTTCAGCCAATTAGACCCCACCTTCTAAAGGTTTCATAGCCTCCTGAAATATATCCACCATCTTGGGAACCTGCATTTGAAATATGAGTCCATCGTGGGGAAACTTCCAGGTTCAAATGACAAAGAGCAACACACAGGCTGTCCTTCAGGTATTTATTTATTCTACACCTCATTTCATAAGTGGTCTATTTAGTCTTTAAGTAGAGTTTAAAGGTTTTGTGGTGGCTTTAAGTCTCTGAGAAAATGGAAGTAAAAGAAAAAGGTAATTGGGAGTCTTTCATGGAAACTAGGTGGAAGGGATATCAATATATTCTCCATGTTGGGCATGGTGGTATGCTCCCTCATCCTTGAACTCAGAAGGCCCAGGCAGGTGGACTGAGTCTGAGGCCAGTCTGGGCTACACAGCAAGTTCCTGTCTCAAAACAAAAATAAAAGACAAGGCAAAATGTGCCATGGGCTCCTGTGAAACTGCCAGAGGTAGATTAAAAGTTTAGGTCTGAGCTGCCACACAGTCTAAGCCATGAGGGAAACAGGCGGTTATGAGCTTCAGGAGGCTTAGAAGATAAAATCACCAGGAATTGGGAGAGGTACCTGTTCAGGCTGTTGTAAGTGGGGGAGACCTTTCCATAGGGCCCTTGGCATGAGTGCACAGGGCTCGTGTGTGTGTGTGTGTGTGTGTGTCTGTGTGTGTGTGTGTGTCTGTGTCTGTGTCTGTGTATCCCGCCCATCAGGCCAGCTCAGAAGTTAGGATGAACCCGAGAGTATTTGCACATACATGTAGTTCAGAAATCACCATGCTGTTCTCTCAGACTCAGATGCAGCGTCACATCAGACAATTCTGACGGCAGCACTAGCATGAATTCTCACACCAGTGTGAAGTTGATCCCAACAGAAATGGTGTGATTGACAGAGACGCTAGCAAATGGAGTGAGAGTCCCAGAGCCCTCCCCAGCTGTGGGGCTTCACTCGGTCTGCTCCCCTCTGTCCCACTGTGACTCACGGGGCTCATGAGCAATCCTCATATGCCTGATTTAGAGGACTTACTCACCCTTTAGAGACAGACTTTAATGCAATAAAGCAAATGACGGCAAGGGTGGTTACAGCTTAGCACACCAGTCCAGCCTGCAGCTGGCTTCCTAATTCTCCAGCTCTCCCTACACGGTCCTCTAGACAAACCTGCACAATACGTTTCCAGCTAATATTCCAGAGCTGGGCAGAGGCTTAAAGGATGTGGAACTCAGAAGGGTCATGAATCAGCTAAGCCAAGAAGCGCAGGAGTTAGGGGTCGGCCTCTTTCTCCCTGTCCATTGCTCTATACAGAGGAAGACTTGGATGTAGTACAGGAGAAAGTGACCGGATGTGATTAGGAAGTCTCCTTGACCTGGTGACCTTCTCATCTGTGGGTTTTCCCAGGAGCCAGTGGTCAGAAAGGAAAGAAGATAGTAAGGGAGCTAACTCACGCAGTCTTCCGGTGATGTCCGGAGAAAACCGTTACCTGGCAAAGCACACATCAGGGGAGCTGGAGAGCCCTGGGTCCTTCTGAAGTGAGAGGTTAGTTAGGCTGGAAGCATCACTGAGTGGGATACCATAAAACCAGTCATTTCCTGTTGACCCTGGGGTTAGCAACTATGCCTCGTCTGTACCAGGCAAGCAGTTGATTCTGCTTCTTCCTTCCTCAGCCAACATGGAAGAAATTACTCAAAGGGCAAGCTGAGCTTCACCTGGATTGAAACCCACTCACTCAGGGATTTGCCTAGGAACTCCCGAAGGAGTTCTCTGGAAGAATTAGATACAAGAATAAAGAGTTGGGCAAGTCATTAAGAGGCACCTCTTCCCCTCAACTATCTCTAGCCAGCCTTTCCTCAGTCTACTGTATGCCAGGCAGGGCCTGGCATCTGGGCTTTTGGGAAGGAAGGGCTTTGGATTTCCAGGAACTTTGTAGAACATGTAGCTCCTTTCAGTCCACTTCAGGAATGATGAACCAAAAGTCACACACACACACACACACACACACACACACACACACACACACACACACACACACTGGGCTGTTAGGAGGTCTGGCTCCAACATTAACCTTAGAGCAGCATTCTATGTCTGTGTGAAAATCAGACTAGAGCCAGCACGAAGAACTTCATACCCAGCGTCCTCACCCCACCATTCATTTGAAAACAAAATGGAGCTGGAGAGATGGCTCAGCAGTTAAGAGCATACTCGGTGCTCTTCCAGAGGACCCGAGTTCAATTCCTAGCATCCACATAGCAGCTGACAGTTACCTGTAACTCTAGTTCAGGGGGTGGGACGCCCTTTGGCTTCTGCAGGTGCTGGGCGTGCATGCGGTACACAGGTATACTCACACATGAAAACGGTAAGGCAGATTTCAGTCCTCAGCCAAAAGTATGCCTGCCTATCCCAAGTCACCAATGACAGGAACAAGCACTTTGACTTTTTTGTTATTTTTATTTTATACTATGTAAAAAAAAAAAAAAAAAACAAACCCAACCAACCAGCAACTCTGCTTTCTTCACATTCACATGGGTTTGGGGGACTTACTGCCTTTCCCCCTGGAAAAAGCAATCTATCAAGAACGTAAGTCGTACCACATTGCAAAAGATGCAGGTCCCAGAATCAGTAGTTTGAAAACAACTCCCCAGGGGTAGGGAGGGAAACATTGTCATAACGTATGACAAAAAGCACACAGGACACTAAACTGAGAAGTACGTGACCACCACCGACCCAGAACACAGCAGTTATGCCGCCTCCTCAAAGGGGTGATTTTTGGTCTAGGGTCTGACAACTTTCTGAATGACACCAGAGGTGCTTTAGAGAGACACCATGGGGCAGATTCAAGTATTTGTAAAAAACCATGCTAAAGTCCAAGGTCACCGAGGAACCCTCGGCGAACAAGAAACCCTGGTGAGTCAGCAGCTTCTCCTTCCACTAACAGCTTTCACGGGACCCTAGACAGAATCTCAGAAACTCTTCTGGATTCAGATTGGCAGGTACTTTTGTCTTGACAAATCTAGCAGGGTTAACTTATCTTGACTGGGCGGTGAACAGCTCTCTTCCCTGAAGCGAGACAGAGACAAAGTTTGCCGAAGTTCAAAAGACAGTGACAATTGTGCTTCCTTCTAGATGAACTGGCTTCTTGTCTCCTGGTCCAGCACAGCTTGCTCCCACTTTGCTGCGCATATTTATTGCCTTATGCTTGAAATGAAAAGGCGAACTTCTGAGGTGCGAGGACGAGGCGGCGGTCCTGAGTGAGCAGGGGTTCTGGAAGAACAGTGGTCAGCACGTGCTGCGTGCTAGGGGCATGGCTTGGCTTTCCTACAATCCCGAGAACCCATCCTCAGGGTTAGTCTGAAGTGCGTCTGCAAGCCTGCTGACCACTCAGCATCTCACTGGGGCAGCGGGACACAGAGAGGTCTTCAGTATTGCACGGGTATGAAATGTCCACAAGTTTAAAAAAAAAAAAAAAAAAAAAAAAAAATCACAGTTGCTCTTGGGGATTTGCTGGTTGCCGACCAGTCTCAGCAGGATGTGGCTGTGGCCACAGGGCTCCTGTGGAGCTCTGGGACTGTGGAGTGGGTGGGCACCGGTGCCAGCACTGAGGTAGGGAATGTGCAGTAGGCACCCTGCATATCAGGGCTTAGTGTCTGTAAATGGCCTATGAACGTGGAGCTGGCTGCCTCCCCTTGGCAGGAGGGAGGTTGGGGGGTGGGAGTGGAAGGCAGGATCTCAGATTCATACTGAAGGAGCTGTCCCATGAAGCCAAAGTTGGGAGAGATCACACTCCTCCTCTGCTTGATGTAATCGAAGGCCTCCTTCAGCCGGAACTGCTTGGTCTTCATGAGGTAAGCCATGCAGATGGTGGGCGACCGGGAGACCCCAGCTTCACAGTGGATCAGGACCTTGCCTCCTTCTTCCCTGACACAGTCTGAAACAAAACAAAGAGAAAGTAAGTCAGACTAGAGTCTAGAGGCAAAACCAAATGCGTGTTACACAGAGCACAGTCTGTGCAACCTGGCTGTCCTTCACTGTGCCAGTTTAGGGCCCTGGTCCTTAATCTGGGCAAGGGGGATTGTCCTAGAGTCTACAAACCCAGTAACTGCAACACAGATGGGAGGATCATAGGCCCAGGGCAAGCCTGGGCTCATAGTAAGACTCTGCAGCGGTGTTTCTGAATCCCAACGACACATGTCCCAGCAGAGGACACTTATTTATAATCTCTTTCCAAGGACACCTGCAGAGATCTTTTCACTGCACATGCCAGACCTGGAAACATGCCTCTCTGGGGATAGCCACCTTAACCTGTGTTCCAGGATCAGGTTCAAATGGCATTGGAAACCACATGCAGGTTTCATTATTGGGTGTGTGTAATTTCCTGAGAGTGTCCTAGGCTCAAAGACCAACTGGAAAAACAACTTAGTCTCTCCAGTTCTGATCTAATGGTGATGACATAGGCCCCATCCCGGAAGAGGTCTTCTGCATTCCCTGGGCTCCTTGTCTTGCTACGCCGGGGCAGGATGCTTGGTGAGGTTTCAGGGTTCTCACCACCAAACATATAACAAACAGTGCCCGGCCACTAATTATAGTCCTGCTTAAGTGACGCTTACTAGATGGAGAATATTAATGGCTTTTGCAAACTCCATCTTGCTCAACAATGGGAGTCATTGCTCAAGTCACCACCATCAGTTAGCATTCTTTCGATTACTATGACAAAGTGTGTGGGGGGGAGGGAGGGAGAGGGGGAGGGAGGGAGAGAGGGAGAGAGAGAGAGAGAGAGAAGGGTCCCTCTACTACTGTTCTACCCTTCCAAGTAAAACTGCTAAAAACAGGAAAGGCTAAATGTGAGTACATATCAAGTCAAAACCTTACAAAAAGTCTCCCCAATTCCCTGTCTTGAGAGCGAGGAAATAATTACTCACAGGAAGTTAGATGTAGCTCTAAGTGCTACTGTATAAGACCATAGTATTAAAAACAAACAAACAAAAAGACGAAGAGGGGAACGCCCTCTTACCACATGGGTGGAGACCCATGTGCTTAAAAAGATCAAGAAGTTTGAAAATGGATCTATATCTAAAAGAGCAAATATCTAAGGGGTCAGGGAGGAACCTTTGAGATTTCTAATCTAAACAACAAAACTCCAAAGCATGCCCACGGTATCTCACTGGAGGCAACTCATCAGTCCAGAAGGAATAATAAAGAACTTGTGCCCCAATAAGGCCGGTTAGCCAGCTCAGAGGAGAGACCCCAAGTCCCTGATTATTATGGGGTGGAGGTGATTCCAGAGTCTTGTCTTCTCTCCCTTCTCCTCCACTGGCTGTGAGCACGTAGTAGGTCACTGTCTCGTTCAAGAACAGAAAGGATGTGAAAGGCATTGCTTCTGGGCCTTGCTAAACCTTAGGCTCCTGCTACCCTCGGTCTCCAGCTTCCCTAGAAGGGACCAGTGCTAATTTGAGTACAAGGCCACTGGGGAGGCTCCTCCTTCCATTAGTAAGGCATGTATTTGGGTTTTAAAAACATACCAGGTGCTTTTGAAACACTGTGGGTCTGTGTGACTTTGTCCACAAACACAGACGCAACACACAGGATGCAGAGGGAGGTTTCTCAGAACTGGATGGCGGCAGGTTGCATGACTTCATTCAGTAGCCATCCAGGTAATTAGATAACAGACTGAGAAGGGCAGAGCCCTCTCCAGGGCAAGAAGGAAAGTAAAGAGTTCCCACCTATAACCCAGCTGCTTCTGAGCCTAGAGACTCAGCTGACAGGGATAGCTTCAGTCTGTGCCTCTGGTGAGTTTGTCAAGACTCCTTATGACATTGTGTGTGGTGAGCACAGGTCCTTCCTTCCACGTGGCTGAGGGGGGCCCTTTAATTGCTACCTGTGCTAAGTAATTACCCTTGTGCCTAACACCTGCCTTTAACCAGATCTAGGAAAATGATGTCTCAATCCCAACAAGTATGCATACTGAGAGAAAGAAGGAAGAGAACATGGAGACAGAACCATTAGGCTGAGGAGTGTATCTCCACCTCTGAAGCAGACAGGTCAGGCTAAACACAATGGGGGAAAGAGATCTGGACTGTGAGTGCAAACACTGAGTAGCAAGATAGCTGAGAGCCCACACTCCTTCCATCCAACTAGAGGCCAAGGCCTCAGGCCTGTACAATGGAACAGATGACAACTGCCTCATAGGAACACAGGAAGGATGCAAAAGGGGCCAGATGTTCTACGTACAAGGCATGGGCTTGACTCAGTGCTATCTTTAATCCAGAGTTAGCCTGGAATATCACACATGGATTCACCCTGCTCCTACCTAATAACAAGAGCAGCAAAGTACTGCCATAAAGTGAGATGAACTCATTTATCGTGTATGCTAGAACTAATAACAGTAACTCGGACCTCCCCTAGCCTCTTTGATGGCTACTCCTGTTCATGGCCCCAAGTCTACGGGCTGCATAACAAGACATTTTTTTCTTAAGCCAGGCATGGTGGTAGATTTTTGGTCCCACCACTTGGGAGGCGGACTTAGATCAGGGGCTCAAAGTCATGCTTGATTGCATAGCAAATTTGAGGCTTCCTAGGGCTCCAGAAGTCGCTGTCCACCAAAACAACAGACTCCTTCCTTTCTAAGAAGGTAACCAAACCAAGATACCAAAAGGTAACAACACGTATTCCACTCCGAGGAGGTTCCCAAAACAATGGGGTGGGTGCAGCTGAACCTACCAATAAAATCTATGGCTTCTTGGAAGTGGGAGCTGATGTCAGCGGTGTGGCTGTCCTCCACAGGGATCCACTTGTAGTGTAGGTGGGTGGTGCAGGCCTCGGAGGTCCGGCGGGAGACATTCAGCAGGGCTGTGATGTGCAGGTTGGCAAGGAACTCACACTTGGATGCATGGTAGGCACTTCCAAGGTAGAGGAAGGGAAGGATTTCAACTGGGCCACCCTAGAGCCAGGACAAAGGACAACCAGGAAATATCAGAATAGCTTGCTCATTTGAGAGAAGAAAAACAACAATCCTGACCTATTTGTCTCTTAAGTTCCCTTCCTGGTTCCCAGGTAGAGAGAGTTCAGTGCCAGGGCAATTCAGCCAAGAGCGTGGGTGGTACCTCCATCCTGGCAAAGTCTCTACCCTCATGACTCAGTGACAGCAAACTCACAGGGACCTGAGTTCCATTTTTTGCACACACAGAGATTAGAATTCCTAGCAGCCTTCTGATGCTAACAGGGATGAGAAGGGCTGGGGACCGAAAGGGCCCTTGTTGAAGTTCGTACTCCCCTGAGAGAAAGGACCAGCGCAAGCCACTGCACCTCAGGGCAGCTTCCTAAGTAAGCCACTGATCAAACAGAAAAGGCTTGGACAAGTATCCTCCTTTACATCCTTTTTTCCCCCATGAAAAGTAATTTCTTAGAATTGAAAATAACCACTACCTACCCAGAATTCAGACTCAGAAAAGCTATTAGACTACAGGCAGGGGGCTTCCCCCACCCCTGACCTTCATGTGGAGTGTGGGAGTTGGAGGGCTGAGGTCACTCACACTCAGATGTCTGGGATCCAGACAAAGAGCCTAAGGCCATCTACCCCTGAGGTGAGACCTGGCTAGAGAGACTTGATAATCTGCATATCTAAGGGTTCTAAGGTGCCAGGGGGAGGCCAGTGACAGTAGAAGCCCCCCATTTCCTGCCCTCAAAGAGTGGAATGGAAAAGGTAAGGGACCAAGTGAGGGGTCAGCAGCAGGGAAGTCGCAACCTATCCAGCACTTGAGGGGTTTAAGCAAAAGCAAATTTAACCACACAGACAAAAGTAACAGAGAATTTGTGTAAGGTTTACAATAACTCGCATGGGAACACACACACAAACACACACACATTTCTTGAGATGGGCTCTCATGTGCCTCAGACAGGCCTCAAACTCTAAGCTGGGCTGGGCACAGGGTGCGGTTTGATATTCCTGCTTTCATCTCCCAAATGCTGGGCTCAGAGGTATGTATCCCCATGCCCAGTTCACATGGTCCTGGAGGCTGAAGCCAGGGGTTCAGTGTGTGGTAGTCAAGCACTCTACCAAGTGAGTTACACATCCACAACCAGCCTTCTTATTAGCCCTACAATGTCAGAGGCTTGAGATACCTATAGCTACTAATCTTACAACGGATCTGTAAGGTAGGTAAAAAACGCCATTTTACAGTCAGTTACTTGATGGGATTAAATAAGGTGCCCATGTGGGAGCCAATGAGAGGGAGAGCTGGGACCTGAAACCTAACTCTGCTGAGCAAGAATGGCAGGTCTTAGCTGAGTGGTTTTACAGCTCAGGGTGAGAAAACAAGGGCTGCCTCTGTTTTACTCCTCCCTGAGACCTGTTCTCTGTGTGGAGCCAGGCTGGCCTGGAACTCACTGTGTAGCTAAGGCTGTCTTTGAACTTACAGATGGTATTATGGGTGTGTCCCAGGCTTAGCTATCGAGTCTGTCAGTAAAAACAGGATGAAAATATTTTCCTTTTCTCTTGCCTTTTTCTAGAAGTAAGCCCACTTGCACCCTTCCCCCCTTCTCCACACACAAGGCAGCCTTCCAGAGGCAGTGCGGAGCAACGGTTGGGAACCAACGTCTGAGAGAGAAGAGCTCTGGGTGTTGTCCTAGCTTCTCAGCAAATAGGAGCTTGGGCAGCTTTGATAGCCCCTAAACAAAAACTGGGAACGATGTCTATCCTCTTGGAATAACTGGTAAGACACAACAAACATAATGGGTGCACTATTAACTTGCATATTATGCAGCTGTTATGTTCATTCAGGTGAAGAATGAAATAAATAGAATACAGCTTCTCTCCTGGGGAGGGACACAGGGACGATACTGAAGTTCAGTAAGCCCCACAGGTCTGGTCTTGGCCTGAGGGCAGACTATCTCCTGGGCCAGCCTGGCCCAGCCTAGTCTAGCCCAGCCCAAGCCCCCCCACTGCTTAGAAACTGGAAAAATAGTAGAGAGGCCCTTTTTGGGTAAGAGGTCAGAGACTCAAGTCCAAGACTACACTCTGCCTTTGATCAGCTATAGCCCCACCCCACACCCATGCCCCATGGCACCAACAGCCACCCCCTCAAAGAAGCAGGCTGGACACTCCTCTGAGTGCCTGGAAAATGCTGATACACCAGCCTGGGATACCTTCCAACTTCCCCTGCAGTTTGGCCCATCACAGTCCTGAGATTCTACTTCTTTCCTTTTCTGAGTCTTCTGTTCAACTCAAGAGGAAGACACCAAAGACTGTCAGAAAACCCAGAGGATGTGACAGCTGCGCCTGGCCTCTCTTGATGTACGGGAGTTCCCATGGTGAGGGCTGAAGACATATCAGAGCACCCCAGCCTCAGCGGGCCAAAGGTCAACAGAGCTTTCATAACCTGCTGCCAGGCCCTACTTCTCTTTCAGTTTCTAAAGGGCAAAACACAACCCAAAACAAACAAACAAACAAACAACTAGCCAAATAGGCATCCAGCTTAAACGGATGTTGCGGCTTCAGGCTCATCCCACAAGCAGATTTTTTTTCATGAAAGAAAACAAATAGAACCCCATGACTCTGGCAGCTGGCCAGGCTAAGAGGCTTCCAATGACCAAGGATCCCACTAGAAACAAGACCACCTGTTTTTATTTAGAACTCTATCTGCAGGGGCTGAGTCCTGCCCATGGCAGGGAGCGGATGGTTTCAGCCATACCTAGAAGGCTCTTTATCGGCCTTTACTAGGTATGTTCTTTGTTTTGGGAGAAAGCCTAAAAACCTCCTTCCAAGTCAGATGTCTAAGCCAAAGGGAAAGGAATAAGAACAGAGAGTTGAAGAACAGCCATGAGTCCTGGGAAGCCTTGAACCAGCAGCAGCCATGAGCCTGGGGAGGCCTTGAACCAGCAGCTGGAGTCTGCAGATTGGTCTTACACTACCAATCATCCCACTAACCAATACATAAGTACCTTGCCCTCTGTGAGATGGCGGAGGTGGGGGAATCTGAGTTCTGGTTTCTGTCAGGCCTGGAGGTTCACCAGCTTTCCCCCCATCATTTTATAGGTACCCAGTCTCCTAATGGTCAGTGAAATTGTACACCAAAAGACCTCATATGCTTACAAAAACATCCAGGCCTCTAGGATCTCCACTTCCTCTGGTACCAGAATCTACAAACAGTTAAGTACCAGAAACGTGCAGGAGACAGCCAGGTATGGTGGCACAAGCCTATAACCCTAGCCTTTGGGAGGAGGATCTTTTAAGTCAAGGCTAGCCTGAGCTATATAGCAAGCCTATTCCCCCCATCCCCACCCCACACCCACCAAAAAACCAAAAACCAAAACCCACTGAGAATGGGGCTAGAGGGATGGCAGCTAAGGGCACTTGTTCTTGCAGAGGACCTGGACCTGGGTTGGATTCCCAGTATCACATGGCAACTTATGACCCTCTGTAACTCTGGTTTCAGACTTCTGCAGGCAGGCACGTGATACACACACATACATGCAGGCAAAATATTCATATGCATAAAATAAAACTAATCTTAAAACAAAACAAAACAACCACAGGAAGCCTGAAAGTCAGCTTTGAATGTCTTCAGGGAAACCCAAACCAATATTTCCAAGTTTCCCCGAACCTCCCAAGCCAGCTAATAATAATAATGTTATCTCCCACTTCCTCTTTTCTCCAGAAGCTACCCAGCATCCTGTGGCCCAGGGACTTTAGTTAGCTGTGTGTGCTGGAAGGATGCCCACTTACTCTTGGATGGGAACTCCTGTTGGTAAGTTACAGCAGCACTCTAAAGAACAGTGTTAGTTTCCTTATTACACAGAGCCAACCTGAGTGGAGATGCTGAGGAAGGAACAGAGTCAGCTGCTCAGAAGCACACACCTGGTCATAAGCTGGTCTGTAGGCGAGGCTGAGATTGGGCTTCCCACACTGGCTGAGGAGGCCTCTCTCACCTTCGATCTTCTCTTGTGAAATGGGCTTCACATCCACACAGCACTCAGGATACTGTGAGTAGAAGTTCTCATAGCCACCTTCAGAAATAAAGGAATAAACAAAAAGTGAGCTAGGCAAAAGCACTGGGTACTCAAACTGTCAGGAAATATCCCCCGGAATGAGTGAGAGATAAAATAACAACAAACGCCCTAAAGTAATAATATGACTTCTGGTTACACAAGAAAATGGAACCAGGGCAGGTGAGACAGCTCAGTGGGTAAAGGCACAAAGCCTGAAGACCTGAGTTCTCCTGAGAACCATATAAGGGAGGGAGAGACCAATCCTGCAGGTTATCTTTGGTCTTTACATGTGCACTCTGACACATGCATAGTCAATAAATAATAAGTAAATACGTGTCATTTAAGAAAACTGAACAAAACCACCACTTTAGGACAAAAAATGGACTTTACTCACATCACACACACACACACACACACACACACACACACACACACACACACTTCTAAAAGTCTGTCATTTGGGGTTAGAGAGATGACTTAGCCGTTAAGAGCACTTACTGCTCTTGCAGAAAACCTATGTTCAGTTTGCAGCACCTTCATGACATCTCACAGCACCTGTAATTCAAGCTGGGGGTGGGGGGGGGTTCAACACCTATTCTGACCTTCTTGGGTTCCTGGACACACACGGTGCACACACACCATAAATAAATAAATAAATAAATAAATAGATAGATAGATAGATAGATAGATAGATAGATAGATAGATAAATTAGTAAGTTTTTAAAGGTCTCTCAAAGAGAGGCAATAATTAATTTTGTGTCTATCTGAAGTGGCTTATCTGGCATCTGGCAAATATTAACCATATCCTCTCAAAAAACAAAAGCTACTTTTTTCTCTTTGTATGTAAAACAAAGGTGTGATTATGCAAAATTTTTTGATTTCTAAGACTCCTAAACTGGCTTTTCCCCCTAGCCTGTTTGCTCTATGCAAACTTGCAGCTGTATTCTCTCGTATTCACGGAAGGAGCTTGCCTTCTCTCACTTGAAAGGTCCTAAAGTCACTGACAATTCTCTTCTACAGGTCCACTGTGGTCATAAATCAAGTTAATACATTCTAAACCAAATGGGAAAATGCAGACTTCTGGACATGTAAGGATGTCAGTATTGTATTTCAACTCCTCCAGAAGGCTCACTTAAGGGTTAAGAGGATTCTCTAAAGCTGAGCATGGGTGCACATGTCTATTATCTTAGCAGTTGGAGGCTGCTGCACAGGAGGAGGAGGAAGAGAAAAAGGAAGAAGAGGAAGAGAAGGAAGAGGAGGAGGAGGAGGAGCTGTTCAAGATTGTCTCAAAAAAAGAAAAGAAAAAGAAAGTGACCAGGTAACAGAAATGTATCCACATTAGTCTCAGGACCAGTAGGGAAAAGCCAATAACTCCATTCCAAAGACCTTTAGAAAGCCAAGGCCTTGTAGGTGGACTGGACATCCTTGCTTGGGAACCTTCTGTTCTGACAGACAGCACCCTGAGATACTTTAGAGAGCCTCCAGAAAACCTACTTGTCCTTCGCTGGCCTCAAGGACTCGCTTGGTGTCATGTCACTAGTTAAGCACTCATCCTTTCTAAAAAACCCAGGTTGTTGTTTCCGTCTTTTGGTATTAGACAGCCCAACAGTGGAGGGCTTACTCCTGCAGTCAGCAAATGGTTAATGGATTACATGGCAGCCTCCAACTCCCTCCCCGGAGCTGCAGCCAATTCCTGGGATGAGTCACCTTGTCATTCTGGCTTCCTCTCAGCTTCTGCTGCCCCTGTCCTCATTTAGTACTCCCAAATCTCCCCTGTGGTCACTAGACAAACAGCTCCCTGGATCCCTGGAGAAATTTCTGGTCTTCCACAAATGGTCAAGTTCTCTGTCATGAAGACAGGGTGCCTGGCTAGAAGGGGTCAGGGAGTAGAGGTGAAGGCCTTGGTGGCTTAGTTTCCTCACGCAGCCCCTTACAGACTGCTGCTAATCCACATATCCTTGAGGGTAGGGGGTATGTTCTAGTCAATAAATCATAGGGTTAGGCCTGGGTTCGACAGTTGGGTTCCAGGAAACAAAATAAGAGGTTTGTGGGCATTTGGAGAAAGATTAGCCCAAGCACTCCCAAACTCGAGGAATTGAGGCCTTGGGGCGACCTCATCTCTAGGCTTTAAATAGACCATTTAGAGCTGGCGGGCAGGAGGGGCAGAAAGAGGTGTTACAACCTAACACGAAACAGGCAGAGTGTCTCAGAGTAGCTGAAGGTCAGACAAACAGGGCTTTCCTCTTCAGGCTGGGGTCAGGGGATTAGGTCTCTGCCTTCCGCCCACTCCCATCAGAGGTGTGGAGGCAGAACATTCCTCTCTGCTGTCTCACTTCTGCCTCACTCTGATTGTAAGAGTGCTAGCAATTCCTAAGGCCCCTTCAGTGTTCTTCAGAGTGAGTCTACTTTCAATCATCACTGCGTTGCCAAAGGAACAGAGAGGCAGCACACCGGCACTATGTACACAAGCACCACCCACCCACCCACCCAATTGGTCCTCAGCATCTCATTTCAGTGGGAGAGGGAGCTGGAGGAAGTCTAAGGGGGCGTTGTACCAACACCCAGTTGCCCCTAGGTCAAAGCCGAATGCACATCTGGAGTGCTCTATTTAAGAGAAAGGGATTCAAAAATTAAAAAAACAAAAAACCAGACCAAACCAACCAAACAAACAAACAAACAAAAAAACAAGCCGGGCAGTGGTGGCACACGCCTTTAATCCCAGCACTTGGGAGGCAGAGGCAGGCGGATTTCTGAGTTTGAGGCCAGCCTGGTCCCTGATCTACAGAGTGAGTTCCAGGACAGCCAGGGCTGCACAGAGAAACCCTGTCTTGGAAAGAGAGAGAGAGAGAGAGAGAGAGAGAGAGAGAGAGAGAGAGAGAGAGAGAGAGAGAGAGAGAGAGAGAGAGAGAGAGAGAGA